>JACEGR010003480.1:0-104074 GCA_014170235.1 Listronotus bonariensis | reverse complement strand
GGACATAGGGAATCCCATGTAAATTTTGAAGTAGTCAAATATTGGCTCCCCTAATTATTTTAGAAAAAATGCTATTAGGATTTATTGAAGAGCACAATAAGTTCCACTTAAAATGAAAATTTGAGCATTTTTCAACCAACCAGTAAAGAGTAAACTGCTTAAATACTTCTGAAACGTAGTATCTCATTATGCACCCTGTACTCTAGAAATCAATAATAAAAACACCATATCGATTTATCAGTGACAAATTTATTTATAATGTCATTGCCAAAACTGAACAATTTTATACGGGAATTTCAAAAAGAATCTCGCATTTCATTTTAGTTTACAGCTAATTCCAACACATGCACTCACAGTTACGCAAGACAATAAAACAAATTTGTCTACATTTAGAAATCAGTTTATGACGAAAATATCAGGATTTAATCAAATGCTCAAATATTCCTCCATTAACTGCCAGACAATAACCCAAATGATTATAAAACTCATTTCTTACGTTGGCTAGTTGGTACATCGATATTCTGGCACATTCAGCGGAAATAGCATTCCTTAGCTGGTCTAAATTTTCATATTTTTTATTGGTATAAAGCTTAGTTTCTAAATGTCCCCATAGAAAAAATCGTTTGGCGAAAGATCCGGAGACCTGGCTGGCCAAGATATTGCGTGGTTCGGGCCTATGATGTCGTTATTAAATGCGTTGTTCAAGTATTCGCGCACAGCTCTGGTACTGTGTGCTGGGCAGCCATCCATTTAATACCAAATCTCTTGATTTTCACGAGCAAGGTTGGTGGTGTGGTCTTGTCCAGTAATGTCCTCCAGTTTTCTCGTGATAATGTTTCCTTCGGCCTCCTCTACACAAAGTATCACTTCTAAATCCCTCTCGTTTTGTACAATTTGTCTCTAATTTTCACGTCGATTTTCTTTACATTTGCAATTATTGATTACTGTGCCTGTAGTTTCAATTTTTTTTATCGTCCGTTCTATTGTTGATTTACTTGGTATTGGCCTATTAGGAAAATAGGCTGCAAACATGTCCGCTACTCTTCGATAAATATTTCCCTAATAAAACCATTTTATAATAGTGATTTTTTCTTGATTTAAGTAGTTCATTATTTAAAAATGATGTGACATTGTTTTGACAACTTGAGAGTACAAGGTTAAATAATTTTTCTGGTATTTTATTATAAACTTCTAATAATACAGGGCGCGTAAGAAGATAGGAGATTCGTAACTTATTTTAGCATTTATCTTTTAGCTGGCGTACTGAGAAGAGCTGGAATTTGTACACTGGTTACAACTTTTCGTGCTCTTTAAAAAATCCTTATAATATTTTCTTCTAAAATAATTAGGGGAGCCAATATTGGACCACTTCAAAATTTACATGGGATTCCCTATGTCCCGCTCGACGGAGCAACACCCGGTATGCAGTAAAGCAATGAAGATGCTGGGTTTTTTTATGCGTAATTCTAGAAACTTCAACAACATCCAAACATTGATAACCTTATTTTTCTATTACGTCCGCTCTGTTCTTGAATATGGTTCTATTATTTTGGCACCTGATTTACACCAATGCAATAAATGGGTGCCAGGTAATCATCTAGGAAAATGTCCAAAGAAATTTGTAATTCTTTCAAAAAGTACTTAAAGGTAGTGGACGTTATTCCACCGAGGGTGTAGACTCAGGGAAGAGCTCTCTTGAACGGATTCAGATCTCTTTGAATGAATCGCAGAAAATATGTTGATACTGTAATCCTGAATTCTCAGTTTCAAGTCTGCAGATGGCCTTCATTGATTGTCCCGAATTATTGTCCCAGATAAATTTTCATGTTCCTTTTAAATCTGTTAGACTATCTCCTACATTTCACTTACCTACACCTTCTACTAATGTTTTGATTAAAACACCACTATTTCAAGCTGTGCGCCTTAATGAGACTTGTAACGACATTGATGCCTACGACCTGTCTTCTGATTCAGTTTACTAAATTGTTAAAACATAGGTTATTGTGGACTGCTTAGATTAACTTTCATTAGTTTTAAGTTTAGTTAATATTGTTTTTATATATTATTATATTTTTTTGCCATGAAATAATTTTTTTTCAGTTATTATTAATATGTATCAAATTGTCTTATAAAATGGATTACTGTTAGACAATAAGGATTATTATTATTATTATTATTATTATTAAAACGAAAGCTTTCACGGCTTAACTGAGGAATCTTAGTTCTTGGGTTTGGACTGCGTCGAATTGAAATCATTTCCCGACGTTTCACCTTCTCGATTGTATGAGGCATCTTCAGGATCTTAACTCTGGGAGATTGGAGCACTGAAGGCAAAACGTACCTCTTAGCAAAAATAACAGACGTTTTTTGGCCTACCTTATGGTTATCAAGTTATTAAACACAACGATTACGGCAGCAGTTTTAGACAGAGATTTTGCAGCCTCTTTTTAAGAAATATATCTTGCGTTCAGGCAGTTCGACACATAACCCTATTTTACCTGTGGTTCACCCATTTTAAAGTTAACGAAAATCAGTATTTACTTTTATCCTTCATAAGATATAAACTCATATTTAAATATATGCAAACAATCTGTTGATTTCTGTTTTTAAAAGTAGATGCGAACAAATACAGCATATAAGCAAAAACACAAAAAAAAGTAAGGTAAGGTTTGGTAGTAGAATAAAAGCAAGTGTGCCAGATTGTAACATCTAAATTAATTACTGATTTAGAATATCCGTAAAAGTACAAGTCCGTTTTAATTTCTTAACACTATTTGATTTTTATTACTGCTATAGATTTTTCGCCAATTAGAGCCTAGGTATAAATGATATTTTAATTAATACGGCATTAAAATTTTAACCTTTTAAATAATTGATATTAAAATTTCTACAATCTGGCAACCACGCAGTTTAACGATAACAATAAGCTCTTCGTTATTCTGGGAAGTTCGGGGCCTCGTCCAGTTGGACCGTATAGGGATGCATACGCGCGGAACCACGAGTTTCTCTGTTGGGAACCGTAAGTGGAGGAACTATACTGGACAATTCTTCAGAGCAGAAGCCATGGAAGTACCTATAAAAAGCGATAAATCCCCCACAGCCCGACGATGGGCAAGAGAGGGAAGCCTTTCTGTAAGTGAAGGATCATTAATGAGACGAATAGCTCTTCTTGAATAGAATCAAGAATGCTTAGGTTGTGGGGGACGCCATGCCCCAGATATGAGAACAATATTCCAAGGGAGGTCGGATTTGGGACACATATAAAGTGTATAAATTAGAAGGGGAAAAATACTTTTGGCTCGAAAGAGAAATCCAAGCTTTTTGAAGCTGCCGTGGCTATAGATACAATGTGTTTATGCCAGTTAAGGTTACTTTCAAATGTGACGCCCACAAGATTGAAGGTGTCTTTGCTCTGTAAAACTTGGCCGCTCATAAGTAGAGGATGAGTATTTGATGACTCTTTTCGCGACAAGGAACATGATTGTGTTTTGGATGCATTAAAATGGACGAGATTTTTGGCGCCCCAATCCAATATTAAATTAAGATCCTGCGAAAGAGATATCTGCATCGCTCTGCGTTTGTTTTCCAAGTCAGGTTTAGTAATGGGTTTAGGAACCTGAAAACTGGAGTGAAGGGTACTATCGTCGGCGAAACTATGAATGGAATTAGTTGTGGACGAGAGAAGGTCGTTGATGTGAAGAAGAAACAATGTTGGTGCCAGAACTGAGCCCTGAGGGACTCCAGCATTTACTTGGTGAAAGCTTGAAGAATGGCCGTCCACAATAACTGATATACGACGATCAGATAGATAACTAGAGAGCCAAGTACAGAGTTTAGTTGAAAGACCATAGAGGGAAGTTTATTAAGAAGTGCGGCATGCCAGACCTGGTCAAAAGCTTTGATATATCAAGAGCAACGATCTGGGACTCACCTAGAAACTCAAGAGACTTCATTCCAGCAGTGTGACACAGAAGGAAAGAAGATCTGCTGTAGATCTTTGGTGGCGAAATCCATACTGCCTGTCATGCAAAATTTTGTGTTTTTCTAAGCACTTAAGCATTTGCGAACCAGACTAGTTTTTCCATTACGGTTTTCGCTATTATAAGAGATTTTCGAAAAATTCTTTTTCAGGGCGTTTCTATAGGTCGATTATGACACAAATCTGTGTGCGCGTTTTCAAAATCCATTTCTATAATTTATTATTAATAAAAACATATTTACGGGACGGTGGAGTGAACAGGGGTGCTGGGTGGGGACAAAACAGTATAAATCCAACGTCAAACACGAGAAAACATTAATACACTGCACTCGGGGCCAATGAAAAATGTAAATTAATTTTGAAAAGTATTAAATTTTTCGAAAAACTATCCCACACATATGAGATATCTCGTCCGCCATTAATTAAAGAAGGAAAATAGGCATTCATTTTGGTCAGCTGATAACATGAAGTTCGTCATTATGAAAATGACAGTCTTGATAGAAGCAGCGTTGCCAAACTTCTTATGAAGAATTAACACCAAGCCTATTTCAGGGATTATCCACGATTTCCATGAGAAACAATGGTATTTTTTGTAGAAATGCCTCCTTCTTTATGTTTAGGTATTTTCCTTTTTTCTCTACAAATTATATTAGGAAGAAGGAATAACTTAATTTTTCATATGAATTTTGTCCTGTATCTTTTTTTAAGCTATTGACATTTTCTCACTTTATTTGGCAACATCGCAAGACATTTACAATTCTATTGCAAACTTTGCAGTGACAGCTATGGCGGGATTGTTGTGTTATTATTTATTTTTAATTTTTTTAAACAATCTTTTGGACATTTTTGTAAACAGAAAGTGCGGTGTGTACTGTGAAATACTGTTTTTGGGCGTTTAATGTTGGATTTCTACTGTTTCGTCCCCACCCAGCACCCCTGTTCACTCCACCGTCCCGTAATATGGTTTTATTAATAATAAATTATAGAAATGGATTTTGGAAAACGCGCACACAGATTTGTGTCATAATCGACTTATAGAAACGCCCTGAACAAGAATTTTTCAAAATCTCTTATAATAGCTCCTCCGTCCCCCGGGGAAGCTTATTATCTCAAGATCTCTGACGTCATTCGAAATTTAGGAATCTTGCGCAACGCGTTATTTAGGCGTGGTCCCTACTATCTGTCAAACCATAAGTGTCATCTGTCACTCTGTCAAATGTCACCTGTCACCTGTCATATGTCAAAATCACGTGACTAGGAAAATGGCTGCCATGCGTAGGATACTTGCGCTATGGTCATAAATTGATTTGCGCAAACGCGAAAATTCTAAGTCATACCGTTCGGGCGCTATCGACTAAAATCGTTATTTAACCTTGATGATGAGTCATCAGCGCGCGGTTTAAATTTTTTAAATATAGTGTAACGTCATACCTATCGAATAGCGAAAACCGCATGACACCATCTTTAGCCATAAGGGCGCTACAGCTGTTTAAAATATAGACGAGAGACACCAACCAGTGATTAGGACGGTAACCCCATAGCAAAATTAACCATAGCGGTCTTATTATTAAACTTAGAATAATGAAACTTGAACAAAGAATAGTTGCTAACGGCAAATAATTCCAAGGTCAAACTTGTCACATGATAAGCCAAAATTCTTACGGTCCCCGGCACCCGCGCCCCCCGCTTAAGCCGTCGGTTTAAGCGGAAAGCGTAGCGCGCACAGTGACGTCTTAAATAAGTATTAATATACTCCTTGCATTTTACCCAAATAATATTTTTCTGAACATACCCCTACTACAACCAATCAGAGAGCCGTATTTTTTCTTAAGCCGTTATTTTCAACCAATTAGAGAGACCGTATTTTTTCTTAAGCCATTATTTTTAACCAATCAGAGAGCAGTTTACCCTAATAGATGGTTTCTGAACGTACCCTTGTAATTTCAAGGTCAAAGCATACGTCAACAATAACAAACATAGCTGCGGTTAGATAATAAACGGTAAAAAACAGTGGTAACTAAATAAAAAGCAGTGTTTGTAGTAAAGCATTTATTATAAAATAAAAAATACATACATAGTTGCCATATTTCTAAATAATTCTTAGAATAATACCTTATACAATAAATAGCAGTGGTTACAGTAAAGCAATTATTTAGAATAATACCTTATAAAATAGGATATTTAATTATAAACTCAACATGTATTTTGGTACGTGTTCGTAATTTATCTCCTAAAAATAAAATATAATCATTTAAATTTAACTTCTGGTGTAACAACTCGCTTGGTTTTTCATATGCTGTTGCGTTTATATACGTTTTAACAGGTGTATCGATATTAACATATTCAATAATTCCACTTGTAATGGGAAACCTGTAGTAATCAAATTTTGTGCCATTTATAAAAAGATGTTTTGACAAACCCTTTTCGCAAACCAACATAATATTCATGTAGCCATACAAGTTGTTTTCGGGCTTATCCTTTACACCATCTTCTGTTTTAAGCTTTTTTGCTAAATGATACGGATGAGTTAAATTACGTCCGAATTTGTCGAGAGTCATCTTGAAACTGATGTTATGTTACTAAATCAACTCTTTTTATTCAATAATATCGGCTTCCTTTAACTCTTCAATAATACTCATAATCTCATTTTGATGGTTATTATTACCCACTTGCTTGCTAGCCATTAACAATCTTAATCTATCCACAAGCTCATTTGGATCATCCCAGTAAATATAATCAGTTTTATTATTGTTAAATATTTTATGTTGAGTATCAATTGGTAAACCATAGCCTTGAGGATTTTGTGCTCTTGTAATTCGCAACTCTTTATCGCGTTCTTTTTGTTTTCTTATTCGCTCCTCTTTTATACGTTCGAGTAATGGTTTAATTGTTAACATGTACTTGACACCTCTGTTGCCAACATGCTGTTCGTTTTCATTAAAGTTTCTCTTACTAGCATTCGTTAGCAAAACCAATTTTGCAAATGCTCGCTCGTCTAGTGATGTAAATTTGTTTTTTAACGGATTGGTCTTGAATATAAGTTCATATAGACCAGGAGTTCCAATAAATTTTTCCCCTTTAACATAAATATCTGGACCGTTAAATTCAAGTCGAGAATCACCGAAAGTTAGATGATCAGTAGCCATATCATGTTTTAAATAGTTTCGATCGTACTCGTTTTCCGTATCTTTTATAAAACCTTCAACATATTTTCTAGGTAGCGGATCATACTGATCTAGATATTCTCGAAAGGATTCTTCCGGAATACTATCAATCTGAACAGGATTTAATTGTGGGTCGACTCTAAAGTCATCATCAAAGTAACTTTCTTCAGGTTGGTGCTCATAGATAGTTCTGTTTAAATCAGTTTCCTCTGTTTCGCCTTCTTCCATCATTTGATCATCTTCCGACGGCTCATCATCCATATATTCTTTTTTCTTGTTCAGCTATATCGTCTTGTTTTTTAACGGGACTGGCAAAGTTAAGAGGAGTTCGTGCTTTCTTTATTACTGTATGAGTAAAATTTTCGCTTTGACGTCTTTTTAAGGACTTTGGTATAAATGGTTGTCTACCAGATTGAGTGTTTTGTATTGATTTGGATATTATTTTTGCCAAAGGTTTATACGTATTTTCCAATATAACAGCATTCTCATAACGACCAGCTTTTATTGAATCATATAATTTTTTTACACTACGCGAATGTTTATCAAGGAGTTGAAGAATGTTTGGATCTTCTTGCAAACTCCGCTTATCTTCTGAGCGCTGATCATCATTCGTGTCGAACTCTAGCTCGCCATTCTCACGTTGCTGCTTCTTTAAAAGCTGGAATTTTTTCGAATACTATTGGAAGCTTCAATTATTTTACGCCTCGCATCCTTGTCCAACTTGTTCAAATCCATGGTAAAGTTATATTTTTAATAATTAGGATTTACTTTTGGAGCAACCCACTGCTTAAGCAAATAGCCCAGAGCCCTCTGCTTAAGCGATAACGGTCTTTATTTTCAAATACGGCACCGTTTTCTTAAATACGGCACTGTTTTCTAAAATACGGCACCGTTTTTCTAAATACGGCACTGTTTTTCTAAAATACGGCACCGTTTTCTAAAATACGGCACTGTTTTTCTAAATACGGCACTGTTTTTCTAAAATACGGCACCGTTTTTCTAAAATACGGCACCGTTTTCTAAAATACGGCACTGTTTTTCTAAATACGGCACTGTTTTCTTAAATACGGCACCGTTTTCTAAAATACGGCACCGTTTTCTAAAATACGGCACCGTTTTCTAAAATACGGCACTGTTTTTCTAAATACGGCACCGTTTTCTAAAATACGGCACTGTTTTTCTAAAATACGGCACTGTTTTTCTAAATACGGCACTGTTTTTCTAAATACGGCACTGTTTTTCTTAAATACGGTACTGTTTTTCTTAAATACGGTATTATTGTTAATAATCTTTTATGTAGCTCTAGACACGTGTTGACTCAATGACGGGTGGGAACTAAATGATGGCAGTTATAGTATAGCGTAACATATATAAATATACTTAACATTCTGATTCAATCCTTAGTATTGTCAAAGACTTTGTGCTGTACGGTCATGCAGAAGTTTAAGAAAAAATCAATTAAGAAAAAACTGCTCGTAGAGGCAAGGGGATTCCCTTCGCGACCGCGTTTCAAAAGCGAGGGAGGCATTGTACGTGGAAAAACCGCAAGATCTTTTCTCTGCTGCTGAAGTAGCTCTGAAAGCATTCAATGGGGTGGAAAAAGAAAAACCTGCAGATGTAGTACCTTTACCTGTAGTCGGCGGATTTCTACCATTTTTAATACCACTTTTTGCCGGCTTAAGCGCCGTAGGAGCACTTAGCGGTGGAATATCAGGGATCGTAAAAGCTGTTAAAGATTCTAAGGCGGCGCAAGAAAGATTAGAAGAAGAAAAGAGACACAACAAAACAATGGAATCTATTGCGATTAGCAAAACTGGTAGCGGTTTATATTTAGGACCATACAAAAACGGTTTGGGACTCTATTTAAAACCCTATAAATACAGATGACTCAAGAAATAAATTTAGTCTTACTTCAACCGTCATGCATACCTTTAGCTTGAGTGGTAATAGTTCCATCTTAGAAGCAACCTATAACCCGCCCATCTACTTGAGAGATGACACTAGTGAATACGAGCTTGGTTTAGTCAGTTTAGAAACGTTTAACGCCATACCCAACATTGATAATAGTAATAACAAATTTTATGTGGGTGATATTACTCTAGAAATCCCGATTGGATCATATGAAATAAGTGCAATAAATGATTATCTACAAGAGGCCATACAGGAAAAAATAAAGCCATCAATAATTTTAATTGTACCCTAAGCCTAAAGGGTAATGTTAATACGCTCAAGTGCGAGCTTGAATGTTCTCATACAGTTGACTTTACTAAGACAAATTCTATTGGAAAATTGTTGGGATTTCATAATATTTTGCTAAAGCCCAACGTTAAACATGTATCGCAAACACCTGTAAATATTCTGAAAATTAACGTGATTAAAATCGAGTGTAATATCGTTACTGGCGCATATCACAATAATATGCTTGTTCATACAATACATGAATTTTCGCCATCAGTACCAGCTGGTTTCAAAATTATAGAAATTCCTCAAAATGTGCTTTATATGCCTGTATCCACCAAAATTATCAGCAACATTAAATTAAAACTGGTTGATCAAGATGGTGAATTGGTTGACTTTAGAGGAGAAGTTATAACTATTAGATTACATTTGAGAAAGTCTTTATAAATAACTACTTTGTGATGTGTGTGTCAGTATACTGCAGAACGTTGTGCAGAGCACACGTGTTATGGTTGTGAAATATAACGCCAAGAAAATTGTCAATTTTAACCAGCTTTGGAACACTAAAAAGAGCTTAACAGAAGAAAATATAAGATTTCTTGCATCCATAGGGCTTCTTGTTAAGAACTCTGAAAATGAGCATTTTAAACGTGACAGATTCGCTAAACTTTGATAACTCTATTACAAAAATAGAAAGGCATAGCCATTTACCGTACTCCAGCTCTTTCAAAAATAATGATGAAATTCGAATACCGGTGCAACAAACTGATATATACACCCTACCTTGGGCAAGTCATATTTATTTGGAAGGACGACTTTTAAAAGGGTCTGATGGAAGAGTTTCAGACACTGCTAAACTTGTAAACAACTTTGTGGGACACCTCTTTGAAGAAATTCGTCTTGAAATTGGCGGAAAAGTTATTGATTCGACTAGATATCCTGGAATAGCAGCAACAATGAAAGGTTATGTCTCTTACAATGGTAATGAGTTAATTAAATATAAAAACGCTGGTTGGAGTATTGAAGATGATTTTACCTGGGACGGGATGGGCTCAAACGGAACTTTTAATGTTTGTGTTCCACTAAGGACATTACTAGGATTCGCTGAAGATTTTCAAAAGATACTTATAAATGTTAAGCATGAACTAATATTGTTAAGAAGTTCTTCCGATAAAAATGCCGTTATTAACACTACCGATGGAGAAAATGTACAAGTTATTATTGATAAAATTGTTTGGAGGCTACCACATATTACAGTATCCGATGCTGAAGCGACTAGAACTTTTTACAGATTGTTGGAAGTGGAACTGAATTGGATGTCGGTTTTAGAAGCTGGGAACTCACAGAACATCCTTCAATACCGATTGGAAAACACCTTACATGGACCATTAAAACTTCTGTGCAGGTGGAAAGACCAAGATGGATAATTTTAGGTTTTCAAACAGATCGAAAGGATAACTACAAGAAAAATTGTAGCTTATTTGATCATTGTGATGTATCAAATGCAAAGCTTTATTTAAATTCTGAATTTTATCCATACGATAATTTAAATTTGGAAATTTCAAGAGGTATAATAGCTACTCTCTATGAAATGTACTCAGAATTTCAAGAAAGCTACTACGAAAAAGAAAACGAACCACTTTTAACTCCTAAAAATTTAAAAACAATGCATCCTTAATTGTAATTGATTGTTCAAGACAAAATGAAATCCTTAATTCTGGCATTATTGATGTAAGGTTAGAGATTGAAACAAAAGAAAACTTTTCTGCAAAACACAAATGCTTACTGTTTAATTATTCATGACAAACTTGTAAAATATTCACCATTAACAGGGTCTGTGAGAAGAGTTTAAATAACCGTAATAATACATTATTCTAAGAATTATTTAGCAATATGGCAACAATGTATTTTTTTAATTTAAAAATAATTGCTTTACTGTAAACACTGCTATTTATTTTATAAGGTATTATTCTAAGAATTATTTAGAAATATGGCAACCATGTATGTATTTTTTATTTTATAATAAATGCTTTACTACAAACACTGTTTTTTATTTAGTTACCACTGTTTTTTTACCGTTTATTATCTAACCACAGCTTTCCGCTTAAACCGATGGCTTAAGCGGGGAGCGCGGGGTGCCGGGGGCCGTAGAATTTTTGGCTTATCATGTGACAAGTTTGACCTTGAAATTATTTGCCGTTAGCAACTATTCTTTGTTCAAGTTTCATTATTCTAAGTTTAATAATAAGGCCGCTATGGTTAATTTTGCTATGGGGTTACCGTCCTAATCGCTGGTTGGTGTCTCTCGCCATATTTTAAACAGCTGTAGCGCCCTTATGGCTAAAGATGGCGTCATGCGGTTTTCGCTATTCGATAGGTATGACGTTACACTATTTTTAAAAATTTAAACCGCGCGCCAATGACTCATCATCAAGGTTAAATAACGATTTTAGTCGATAGCGCCCGAACGGTATGACTTGGAATTTTCGCGTTTGCGCAAATCAATTTATGACCATAGCGCAAGTATCCTACGCATGGCGGCCATTTTCCTAGTCACGTGATTTTTGACATATGACAGGTGACAGGTGACATTTGACAGGTGACAGATGACACTTATGGTTTGACAGATAGTAGGGACCACGCCCTAAACAACGCGTTGCGCAAGATTCCTAAATTTCGAATGACGTCAGAGATCTTGAGATAATAAGCTCCGCCGGCGGACGGCGGGTGGTGAACTCCCCTATCTCTCCCTACGAACCGAACTGGTTTAGAATTGTTTTTTAAAGCGCATGTCTAGTTATTTATTAGTTCGGAATTTATATTATTTACCGCGAACGATTTTCTATACAGCTGAGGATGTATTTTCCTAACCTAGCCTTTTGGTTAGGATTTTTCATGGTTAAATTGGATACTACACAAAAAAAATTGAATTCAAACAAAAGGTAAATTGTTATACTGTCGAAAGCCACTCGAGGGTCTCTCGGCGGAAGACGAGGGATTCCCCTTGCCTCCTCTCGTTCTAACATAAGGATGTGTATTTAACTAAAAGATAAAATTCAAAACAACAAGAAATGGTAAAATCTTGTAATATTGTCTATATTTTTTAATTAAATCTTTATTTATTTTATTGCATACATATCATTCATACGGAATAACAATTAAAAATCCTTTGTTTATATACGCTCAGAATCACAAAAAATATAAAAAATATTCAACAGGTATATTAACCCGCATAAAAGTGGCAGAAACAAATAAACTGTAATACAACGGTTTATTTCTGTACCACAAAAACAGAAAACAGCTGACCAGTGTCGACAATGCGCATGAAATTCGAACTGAACTTTTTAGTTCCAACAAAAATCCCAGGACTGCTAATCAGGTTACGAACCGGTAACGAACTGATTCCATTGTAACCTCGCGAACACAGAACTGTTACTAAAAATTCAGGATTTTACTAACCGCGAACGCTGCTTTTTTCACTGCGCATGCGAATAGTCCCAGAACCGGTTCAGAATCGAAACCCGCGAACAAAGCGCCCTATTGACCCCTATGAACTTTAGCTGGTCGCCTGAAACAAAATAAACAAAGAAAACCCCAAAAAGGCAAAGGTTGTTAAAAACACGACGTTTCGGTGGCAAGTCTGCCACCGTTGCCAAGATTAAAAATTTAATTATATAGGTGAAACTTGTAGACCATTAGCTAAACGCATAAAAGAACACAAGGTCCTACATTG
The DNA here is from genome assembly GCA_014170235.1 of Listronotus bonariensis. Taxonomy (NCBI): domain Eukaryota; kingdom Metazoa; phylum Arthropoda; class Insecta; order Coleoptera; family Curculionidae; genus Listronotus; species Listronotus bonariensis. The sequence goes on along the minus strand of JACEGR010003480.1, from coordinate 91,020 downwards.
GCCAAACACAGGAATTTTACAAATCAAAAATCTGCCTACACGCATTTGATAACAATCATAGAATAAACTGGGATGCTTCGAGTATTTTAGCAAAGGAAACTTGTTCTAAAAAAACGCAAAATCAAAGAAAGTGCGTATATATTATTAAATAAAGATAATTGTGTAGCATCAATTTCAGTTAATTTAAATAACACTTGGTTGCCTTTGCTCGATACTGGAGTATCTTCAGGAAAACTAAAATCAACTAACTTATTACCTTTTTTGTCTTACAAATAATAAATACCACCAGTTACTTGTGTGCACTCATGACACATATGTCAAACTATTTTCAGTTTGAGATACAAAAATGATACTAAATTTTGATCATTTCTAATTTAAATATTAGTTAATATTTTATTTTATTTTTAACTTAATATTTTAACTTGACAACGGTGGCAGATCTAAGCCACCGAAGCGCATCGTTTTTAATTAGGAGATTATGGGTTTTTGGGGGTTTTTCTTTTATTTTGTTTCAGGCGACCGGCCAGTTCGCAGGGGTCAGTAGGGCTGAACAGGGTCAGCTCGTTTTATAAAGATTGCCATGGAAATATTGTTTGTTTGACAAACGTCAAATAGTGATAAAACTAAAGTTTACTGTTGAAAATTTTGTGATACAAATGCAAATTGGTCAAACAATCAACGGATCTATGCTGTAGAATCGTTTATCTATGACGCAGTTCATTGTGCAAACTCAGAGAAACTTTTTGATGTGAAGATTTAATTTGGCCAGTGTACGTGCTAACGTTCCAACAAGGGGAATATGCAAAGCCTAAAAGTGTTTTCTACTCGCCCCCAAACACTTCCTCAACTCAAAGAAAGAATTCTTGTGAGATACCTTTTATATGCAACCGAACTAAAAATTAGAAAATAATTTTTCATTAAAAAATATTGTCATTTCATAGTAAAAAGCGTGGGGTGCATTTTACTATTTTTTCATAACTTTTCCATCATAGATATTTGCAAATATAATAATTATAACATTTAATATATTTATCACCCCACGCTTTTACTATGAAATGACAATATTTTTTTAATGAAAAATTATTTTCTAATTTTTAGTTCGGTTGCATATAAAAGCGTGTTTTTTAGTTTTTTTAAACTATTAATTATTTTTCATTTTTTAGTTTCTGCTACTCTTGACAAAATGGCGAAAAATTTTTAATGAACAAGAGTGGCAAATTTTAAAATTTTTCCAACAGATTGCAACTCACTAAAAAATTTCTTCTTCATTAAGTAGCAAAGTTTGAAATTTTGCCAACAGATGGCAATCCAGGCAATGTTTGGACCGTTGCCAATATATTGCAACCCACTAAAAATTTCTTCTTCATTTAATAGCAAAGTTTGAAATGTTGCCAACAGATGGCAACCTAGGTGTTGTTTTTATATTTTTATAATATAATGGAAAATTTTTTTTTCCTGGCGATCCAAAAAAAGAATGTTAATTTTTATTAATTGCACATTATGTATTATGTATACATTACACATAATGTAATTTTTATTATGGAATCCTTGAACCAATGGTGCAACTAACCCTATATTTTTATTGTTCATAAAAATTGAACACCCATGGTGCAACTAACCAAATTGTGTAAAAACTAAAAATTTCTTCTTCATTTAATAGCAAAGTTTGAAATGTTGCCAACAGATGGCATCCTAGGTGTTGTTTTTATAATATAATGGAATTTTTTTCCTGGCGATTCAAAAAAAGATAACGGGATACTGTTTTTAAATTATTGCATCTTCATCGGTCCTTGACACGTGTGCAAAGTTTCAAAGAAATCGAATAGCTGGAAGTTGGTTAAAATTAGGCTCAAAGATTCCGTTACATAGATAGATAGATAGATAGATAGTTATATTTTTTTGCTTAGAAAGTATTCGTATAAAAAAAAAAATAAACACAACTGCAAAGAAATATAGCAAGCAAAATATCTGCGAACTTTACCATATAATGTCGAAGCAACTCCTAGGTTACCTTTAAAACCACATATTTTTAAAAAAGTTTCTTGATTTTGACATATACCCAAAGTGCATTATTTCTCAATATAAACACCAATCACAAAAATATATCTACATTAAGATAAAATGTTAAAAATTTAATAGTTAGTCCATTTTAAACAAGTTTGATTATATATTATGCGTTAATGGAATTTTCAGATATTTTATTTACCAGTGAAGTTGTTAATTGTTTAATAATAATTCTATTTTGATGATATCTTGTAATGTTTTGCGAAATATACTATACAAAATAAAAAAATTTCAAAAAAAAAAAAAAACGATTTATGTAAACTGTTTTTAAAAAGAAATGTTCTCAAGCGTTAGTTGTTTGGTATGACTATGAAACAGTATTTATTTATGTTTTACCCATCTATTATTGATCTGTAATACCTTAGAAACGGAGTATGTTATGCCTGCTATCACACCTAGAGCATTATAAGCGGGCATTATGATAATGCCCGCTATAGTGCCCCTAATCAACTAATAATAGGCAGCACATCTGCAATTTTATTTCTCTCACAATGAATCAAGAAGTTTATACAAACATATGTATTAAAATAAAATCAAAAGCTAACACAGTTCACAATATACCATTAAAACGGTTTCGGTTATTTGAAGAATTGCGTTCGCATCTTTTCAAATACCAAATATGCCATACTCCCGATCATACTGTTGCCTTGATTTTAACTGGCAAGATTTTCAGTCTTTTTTATGGCCTTTTCTCTTATATTTTGTGGAATTTCTTCCATTTGAGCAAATCGTTAAATAAAATATGTCAACTGACTAACTGATAGAAACATCAAGTCAAACTTAACACCAGTCATTATCTACTAACGTATACAGGTACAGGTGCAACTTACTTTTTTATATTGCGAATAAATAATGTAATTAGTCATTGAAAAACTCTTTTTGGTGAAACATAAAGCATTGTTATGCACCACAGGCTTTTACTGGACTATAATAGTCCTAGTAACATATGATACATAAATAGCTATTAAGCTTGATATACAGGGTGTCAAAAGATAAGGTCAAAAATTATAGGGGGAGATAGAGTAAGCCAAAATAGTGTTGGTACTTCATATAAAAAAAAGGATCTATAGAGCTTCGTTAGGAAGATATTGACCTTCAAAGTTGGTATGAAAAAAAACTGATTTCAAATATAACTTTTAAACTGTTGCCACAATGCCAATGATATTTGAGCTACTAAATAAACTCATATAAATGCTTTTTTTCGTAGGTAAACGGCTGTTAAGTAAGTAGGAATTATACAGGGTCCGACGATTTTTTTTTTCATTTAATGTATGCATTTTTAACACAGGTGAAAAAAATTTACTTTTGCTTTAACCGTTTGACCTTCATCATTTTTGTACAAAAAGGTATACCCTATGATTGATAGTTATAATTTTGACATTTTGCTTGGACCGTTTGATTCATTTATCCTTTTTTATACCAAAAGGTATACTTCATTTGAATCTATATCTTGGACCGTTTTTCATAAAATCGCATTTTAAGTCCAGACATACCAGCATTCTGTAAGTAATAAAAACTTCCATTTTTTCCAGAAAATTTATAAATATTGATAAAATTCGTAAAATCACTTTTTAACCGTATTATTAAGTATAAGAGGCTTACAAACACCGTTTTCAATCATTTTACCACATTTTTATAATTTTATCATTAAAATTAAATGTTTTATTACATACAAAATGATGGCATGTCTGGATTTAAAATGCGATTTTATGAAATACGGTCTAGAGTTATCGATTCAAAAAAGTATACCTTTTTTTGTACAAAAATAATAAAAAAATTAAACGGGCAAGCAAAATGTCGAATTTGCCACTAGTGTTAAAAATGCATACATTAAATAAAAATTGTCGAACCCTGTATAATTCCGACTTACTGATCATCCGTTTACCTATGGGAAGAAGCATTATTATGATGTTATTTAGTAGTCCAAATATCATTGGTACTGTGTGGCAACAGTTCAAAAGTTATAACTATAAAATAGGTTTTTTTATACCAACTTTAAAGGTCAATATTTCCCTAACGAAGCGCGATAGAACTTTTTTATATGAAGTAGTTACATTATTTTGGACTTACTCTATCACCCCTATCATTTTTGACCTCACCTTTCCAAACACAATTTAATAATAATTTTGCAGAAATTTATTTAAAAAGGATGTATTTGTATTATTAATAATTAAGTTACAGGATACAATGTGACACAAACAATTAATAAAGCGTAATTATTATTACAACATTGTTTTGTTAATTTTAATTTAATTAGCCTTAACACATTGTTGAAGATCATTTTACACAACTTGCTGTAATTTCGTGTTATTGTTGTAACATCAGCGATTCAATTTAAAAAAGCCCTAATTTTAATCTTGCTAGTTAACAATGCTTCTTAAAAAAAACTCTACCTATTACAAATATGTAGGTACCTTATTACGGTATAGTAAGACCCATATTTATTTCATTCTGAAAGCGATGCCGCCAAGTACACAAAAACATGATAAAGCAAATAAACCCTTTTGTGAACAATGATTTATTGCAGCAAAAATATTCAACCCGACGACTACGCCACGCGTTACAGGTTTTATGGCACGCCAGAGACGAAATAAGAGGATGTTTTTTAAGTACGTGATACGTGTTTTCGCAATATTTTTATTTATTTATCTAAAAATTATAATCAGGCTCTGTCAGAGGCTATGTGCTTTCGAAAAGGTTTGTTTACTTTATTATATTTTGTGTACTTGGCTAGCATAGCTTTCAGAATGAAATAAATATGGTTCTAACTATACACGTCGTGTCAGTTTAAATTATAGTGGTCAAAAGAGAGATCGATGCATCATCCTATCATGAAAAGTTTCGATCCATGCAATTGATAAAGATTTAACTGGCACACGTGTTTATAACTACAGTAACAACCCCTATATACAGGGTATTCATTTAAAAACTTTCCACTCAAGTTATCTTCGAAACGAGACAGACTTGAGAAAATCGCCGAAACACGTCAAGATATTTATTAAGGGGAACGTTCTTTACAAAAAATTGGACGGCGCCCCTTTAACCCCTTAACCACCAGGGCCACCACCCCAAAATTCTTAAATGAGAAGGCAGGGTCGAGTGATACATCATTTTAAAGCTCCTGACAGAGTACTTTATAACCCTAGAATATGAAGTCAATATCTTCACCTATTACAAAATGTCGGTACTTTGAAATTACTTAAATACCTGATTTGAATGGCCATATTTCGAAACTAATAAAGTTAGATGTACCTAATGTGGTGTTTTCTTAAAGCTCTTTTAAAGGTCTTTTAATGGTGATACTGGTAGTAATATACAGGTAGAAGAAAAAGTACATACTTTTTTATTTAAGAACCCTGTATATTATTTTACCATTAAAAAGATCTTTAAATGAGCTTTAAGAAAATACCACATTAAGTACATCTAACTTTATTAGTTTCGGAAATATGACCATCCAAATCAGGTATTTGGGTAATTTTAAAGTACCGCCATTTTGTAATAGGTGAAGATATTGACTTCATATTCTAGGGTTATAAAGTACTCGTCAGGAGCTTTAAAATGATGTATCACTCGACCCGCCTTCTCATTTAAGAATTTTGGGTGGTGGCCCTGGTGGTTAAGGGGTTAAAGGGCGCTGTCCAATTTTGTAAAAACGTTCCCCCTCAATAAATATCTTGACCTGTTTCGGCGATTTTCTCAAATCTGTCTCGTTTCGAAGATAACTTGAGTGGAAAGTTTTCAAATGAACACCCTGTATATATATATTTTTTCGTTGCCGGCTTGGTTTAAAGTTAATTAATTGGTCAACTTATACCATCAAAGGTGGTGTGGTATAGCACAATATATTATTATTTTTTACTATAGCAACCATAGATCAATTATATAAGAAGTTTGTGAAAAATATCAATATGTTAAATTAAAAATGTTTTCCTGTGTATCCTTCGAGAGAATGTCTTAAGAATATGGTATTTTATTGTAAAAAAAACATATTTGCATACGATGAAGACACACACAGCGTTGATAACCTGGTATAGTTTAATTGTATACTGTTATGAATAGTCGCATGCAAGCAAAAACCAATTAAATTTACATTTAGGGCTATTGCAAGCCGATTTTCATGTGTGAATAAAACTACTAGAGAAAAGTTAGTTTGGTTAATTAAAATAGAAAATATTTATTATTAATATTAAATAAAATTTAACCTATTATCCAAACCTGGGGTTTTTAGAATCGTTAATTTGTAAAGAAGTCTTCTTAGAATGTCTTTATTCTTAAATTCCAAACTTTTAATTTTAATAGCCATTTATGTATCAAGGCCTGAGGCCCGAGGGCTAGATTTCGACCTGATGGGTATTATAGTCCAGTAAAACCCGTGGTGCATACAATGCTTTATGTTTTACCCAAAAAGAATTTTTCAATGAATAATTACATTATTTATTCGCAATATAAAAATAAATTGCACCTGTACCTGTATAAGTAAGTAGATAATGACTGGTGTTAAGTTTGACTTTGATGTTTCTATCAGTTAGTCAGTTGGCATTTTTATTTAACGATTTGCTCAAAATGGAAGAAATTCCACAAAATATAAGAGAATGCCATAAAAGCGACCGAAAATCTTTTGCCAGTTAAATCAAGGCAACAGTATGATCGGGAGTATGGCATATTTGGTATTTGGAAAGATGCGAACGCAATTCTTCAAATAACCGAAACCGTTTTAATGGCATATTTTCAGGAACTGGTAAGTTATTGATTTTATTTAAATACATTTTTGTATAAACTTGATCTTTATTGTGAGAGAAATAAAATTGGATAAGCAATAAAATTTCCATATTAGCGCATTACGGCATTATAAGCGGGCATTATCATAATGCCCGCTTATAATGCCCTAGGTGTGATAGCAGGTATTATTGCTACCATAACATATTCCGTTTCTAAGGTATTACAGATCAATAATAGATGGGTAAAACATAAATATTGTTTATAGGTTTTTAATATGGTGAAAAGAAAATAAACTGTAAAATTGAATTGATTACGCTATAACTATATAATTTTTATGTGAAAAGTTTATGTAAGAGAATAAATGTATACAAAGGAAAGTTAAAGATAAAGTTTTTAAGAAATATTATTTTATAACTCAATTTTCTTTCGAGAGTTTGTCCCACATTTTGCTGGCTAACACCAAATATTCATTTAACTTAAGATGAAATTTAATAAAAAATTTAGATATAAATAAATTTCAACTTCTCGCTCTCTGAATTGTATTTTTTTAATAAAAATTATGAAGATTTAAAGCTAGAAAAATGTATGTTTTTGGCCGAAATACTAAAAAAATAATCCTGAAGATGGAGAAGCTTTTGTATAAAAAGAACACAAAACAAAGAGTAAATTTAAAATGGGAAAAATCTTGCCCATCAAAAACTGAATCATCATCAAATATAATTTATGTTTTACCCATCTATTATTGATCTGTAATACCTTAGAAACGGAATATGTTATGGTAGCAATAATACCTGCTATCACACCTAAGGCATTATAAGCGGCATTATGATAATGCCCGCTTATAACTGCCCTAATGCGCTAATATGGAAATTGTCTTGCTTGTCCAATTTTATTTCTCTCACAACAAAGATCAAGTTTATACAAACATATGTGTTTAAAATAAAATCAATAACTTACCAGTTCCTGAAAATATGCCATTAAAACGGTTTCGGTTATTTGAGGAATTGCGTTCGCATCTTTCCAAAATACCAAACATGCCACATACTCCCGATCATACTGTTGCCTTGATTTAACTGGCAAAAGATTTTCGGTCGCTTTTATGGCCTTTTCTCTTATATTTTGCGTGGAATTTCTTCCATTTTGAGCAAAATCGTTAAATAAAAATGCCAACTGACCAACTGATAGAAACATCAAAGTCAAACGCAACACCAGTCAATATCTACTTCATGTATACAGGTACAGGTGCAACTTAATTTTATATTGCGAATAAATAATGTAATTAGTCATTGAAAAACTCTTTTGGGTAAAACATAAAAGCACTTTACTGTAGGCACCACAGGCTTTACTGGACTATAATGCCCATCAGGTCGAAATCTAGCCCTCCCGAGGCCAGAGAAAGCCCTCGGGCTATTATTTCTGACCTTCCAAGAGGCCATTATAGTCCTAGTAACGTCCCTTGATACCTCAAATAGCTATTAAAAATCTTTACGACAAGCTTATTAGTTAAACAACAAAAAGCACATGTAAAGAAAAAATACCTAAAAATAAAATTGCTTCGGACGGAAACGTCATCGTAAGGATGTTTTAAATTCATATTGATTGAAACGTACGACAGAATTATATCACATTTTGACAAAACAATAGTTTTGTTACAGTGGAGCCGCGCCTTGTTATTATAATATTTCCTGCAAATCCCTTTTGACTGCAAAGCCACAATACGTTTACATATAAATTATTTAAATGACATACGATTTATTTTACAATGTTCTAGAGTTTTTATTAAGACTATAATCTATAGTCAGATACCGTATATTTATTTTTAATGATTGCTAGTAATTTTGTAATAATTGTTAGATACTTATTGACCATTTATCGACAGCCTTGCTCTAAAAAATAAAACACTTTTAATATTAATGTACCAGAGTGCGTTGTTGAAAACTTGACATCACAGTAAGATCACATTTTTATAACATACAGGGTGTAATTTAATTAATGGCTTAAAATACAGGCAACAAAATAATAAAGCCGTAGTAAATCGTAAGTATTTTTAATTTTTAAAATAATCGCTAGTAGTTGCCCTATATGAAAACTTATGTATTTAAATGATTTTTTGAAGTTTAAGAAGCTTTAAGATAAATAATTTAACTTTAAGAACACTTTGCATATGCGTTAAATTATTTTTTTATTTAATAGTTAACACTCTGTATACCGGGTGCTGTGTCGCTGAGCGGAACATAGGAGAATCACATGTTAATTTTAAAAGGGATTAATTAATGGCTCGTTTATATGAGAAACTATAAGAAAAACTTTTAAAGAGACCAATCTGACAAACCTAGTGCCAAGTTTTAAAAATTTTAATAAGCGAATCTTATATTATTCAATTAAATATAGTTGAAAATTACCAAATTTTTAATTCAGGTAAAAACCAAACAGAAAGCAGCCACCAGAAAACAATTACAATTACTGACTTTCACTGATTTATTGACACTTTTCCTTATTTAAGTAAGAACATTTTATTTTACAGGTGTCTATTTGGTTTTACATAACCCCAAATTTTGGTAATTTATCAAATTCCATTTAATTCAATATTTCAAGGTTCGCTTATTAAAATTTTGGCACGAGGGTTTGTCATATTGGTTTCTCTGAAACGTTGTTTTACATTTTTCTATAAAATATAAAGAGGAACCCAAGTCGGTTTATATAAGGTCACGACATTCGGCCCATATTGCTTTGACGTGTTATGACGTCACATCTCCCATTTTCGGCCATGTTGTTCAGTGCCGGAGATATACAGCTTATTGTATTATTAGAACAACCGTTTACACAACAGTTTTTAATTATTAATAAGTTGTAAATTCTTTACTTTAAATAAAAAACATTTGGAATTACATCTTTCAACAAAATATCACTTCCAAAACAATGCAAAATGAAATGCGCAAATTCTAGACGCCACTGGATTGATCATCAGCTTTAATTTTACCCAGTCTTGCCAACTTTTCTCCGTGAAGTGCCCTTCCTTGCGTCCCCGACCTCGAACCGCCTAAAAGTTGAGGATATGTCGCAACCTTATAAATATAAACTAACCTTGATCAATAAAAATAACCCCCTTAAAAATTTACATGGAATTTCTGTGTTCCGCTCTCGGCGATGCACCTCCCGATATAAAAATAAATAATATCGTGATATAATTCATCGAGTAATTTATTGTTTGGAAAGTTAAGTGTTAATTATTACATACTATTTGGCGTTACATTCCGTAAAATGATCGATTGATTACACCACAGGTGATTATCAAGATTTTTAAATGGATACACACGTGCTTGTCGGTATGAGACCTAATATCACACAGGTACATGTTGGGTGAAAGTAAACAGATCTACTTCAATGTTGATTGTTACTTAAAACTCACGTACGCTTTTTTCACCTAATTAATGCGACTTTTGATACATAAACATTTTCGCAAAATGCAGATGAAGAAATTGTCAACTTCTTTATGTAATTATTATAAAAGAACAAGTATTAATGTGGCATACCTTTCTCTCATTCTTTAGAGCCGACTGGGATGGCCTAAGGGACTTCTTCGCCACTTACCCCTGGAATTCCATCTGCTTTTCTTCTCGTGATCCTTCCCAAATTTGCAATCAACTTACTGAATCAATTCAATTGGGCATTGAAACCTATATTCCACACACCATCAAAAACCCCAAAAAATCCAATAACAAACCCTGGTTTTCCAAATCTTGTGAAAAAGCCAGAACTTTAAAAGTTCAGGCTCACAAGAACTTTCTACAGGATCCTAGTCCAGAAAACCGACAGGCCAGCATTGAAGCAAGAAACTACTACAATCAAACAATTTCTGAAGCCAAAGACTCCTTCGACAATCGTATCAAAAACAAAGTTCTTTCTTGCTCAAATGGTAGCAAATCCTTCTGGTCCTTTGCGAAAAACATAAGTAGGAATTTTTGTGCCAGTTCTTTTCCACCACTAACTTTGGAAGATGAAATTATTTCTACTGCTAAAGGGAAGGCAGAACTATTTGCCAAACAATTTGCTGCCAATTCAACCCTTGACCCTCCCGTAAATCATCCAATTCCAACGATTACCCCAGTTCCTCATAAAATGCCCGATATTATTTTTAAAGTAAAACACATTAAGCGTATCCTTTCCTCCCTTAACACCAAGAAATCGTCTGGGCTGGACGGCATACCAGCAATCGTTTTAAAAAATGTGCTCCAGAACTTGCACCAATCTTAACTCGGCTCTTTCGAATTTCTTACGACACAGGTATCTTTCCGGAGAGCTGGAAGGCTGCACGTGTTCAACCTATTCCCAAGAAAGGATCTAAATCGCTTCCATCTAACTATAGACCAATTTCAATTCTCTCAGTTCTTTGTAAAGTAATGGAAAAATTAATTAATTCACAAATTCTTAAGTACTTGGAAAAACACAAAATTTTGCACGACAGGCAGTATGGATTTCGCCACAAAGATCTACAGCAGATCTTCTTTCCTTCGTATCACACTGTTGGAATAAGTCTCTTGAGTTTCTAGGTGAGTCCCAGATCGTTGCTCTTGATATATCCAAAGCTTTTGACCAGGTCTGGCATGCAGCACTTCTTAATAAACTTCCCTCCTATGGTCTTTCAACTAAACTCTGTACTTGGCTCTCTAGTTATCTATCTGATCGACGTATATCAGTTATTGTGGACGGCCATTCTTCAAGCTTTCACCAAATAAATGCTGGAGTCCCTCAGGGCTCAGTTCTGGCACCAACATTGTTTCTTCTTCACATCAACGACCTTCTCTCGTCCACAACTAATTCCATTCATAGTTTCGCCGACGATAGTACCCTTCACTCCAGTTTTCAGGTTCCTAAACCCATCACTAAACCTGACTTGGAAAATAAACGCAGAGCGATGCAGATATCTCTTTCTCAGGATCTTAATTTAATATTGGATTGGGGCGCCAAAAATCTCGTCCATTTTAATGCATCCAAAACACAGTCATGTTCCTTGTCGCGAAAAGAGTCATCAAATACTCATCCTCTACTTATGAGCGGCCAAGTTCTACAGAGCAAAGACACCTTCAATCTCGTGGGCGTCACATTTGAAAGTAACCTTAACTGGCATAAACACATTGTATCTATAGCCACGGCAGCTTCAAAAAGCTTGGATTTCTCTTTCGAGCTAAAAAGTATTTTTCCGCTTCTAATTTATACACTTTATATGTTTCCCAAATCCGACCTCCCTTGGAATATTGTTCTCATATCTGGGGCATGGCGTCCCCAACAACCCTGAGCATTCTTGATTCTATTCAAGAAAGAGCTGTTCGTCTCATTAATGATCCTTCACTTACAGAAAGGCTTCCCTCTCTTGCCCATCGTCGGGCTGTGGGCGATTTATCGCTTTTTATAGGTACTTCCATGGCTTCTGCTCTGAAGAATTGACCAGTATAGTTCCTCCACTCACGGTTCCCAACAGAGAAACTCGTGGTTCCGCGCATATGCATCCTATACGGTCCAACTGGACAGGCCCCGAACTTCTCACTTTGTTCGTTCTTTTATCCCTAGAGTTTCTAGATTGTGGAACCTGCTGCCCGCGGAGGTCTTTCCTTCCCCCAAATCTTCAAGTATTTAAGTCCCGTGTCAACAAACTCCCTCTTACCTCGCTTAAGACACCCACGGTACGTTAGTATTTAGGCTTTTAGCCTTCGTGGTTTGTCAAAGATCCTAAAAGTTTTGGCACAAAACTCATTGTCTTTAATTTTAACAAAAACAAAATAATATCAAGTTGCCTTTGAAAACAAAAGTTTATTTACTTTATTTACTGTCAGTTGAGATTTATTTATTTTGAAGTTTTCGCTTTAAGATGTCGTATAAATTAGAAATAAGAAAAAGTATCTACAAGTTAGTTGGGCGGATACCCAAAGCTGAAATCTGTCGAATATTCCAGAATGAAAACATTTCACGCAGAACCATTTATAGAACAATAGCGGAGTGCGAGCAGGGAATACCATGTCTGAATCTCCCAAAAAGTGGAAGACCACGTGCATTTACCGCACAGAGGTCAGAGAGATTGGTGAGAAGAGCAAAAAACCAGATTGGAATGTCAACGAGGAGACTGGCTAGGCAATACAGATCTTCTAAGAGTACGATATCGTTGGAATTGAGGAGGAATGGTCTTAAATATCGAAAGAGACGTAAGTGCCCCAAATACTCTCAAGCGCAGCTTCTTCGTATACCAAGATGTTGTCGTCAACTGAGGCGGGTACATTTTGCCAATGAAAAAATCATTATTTTAGATGACGAAAAGTATTTCACTTTGAGTAATTCTGAAATGAAGGAAACGATGGATTTTATACGGACAACGTAGAGGAATGCCCTGACAATGTTAGATACAAACATAAAGCGAAATTTGCAGATAAAATCCTTGTCTGGTGCGCAATTTCTAACAGGGGTGTATCCCGACCTTTTGTGGGAAGAGTGAGGGGTGAAGCTTTGAATAGTCAGAGCTATATTGATAACTGCCTTTCCAAATTGCTTCAGTTTGTCCGCGAACATCATGCTAATGACGATATCATGTTTTGGCCAGACCTAGCATCATGCCATTACTCAAGAGATACCCAAAACTGGCTTCGACAACACCACATACCTTTTGTTCCCAAAAACGATAATCCTCAAACTTGCCGCAGGCTCGCCCAATAGAGGATTTTTGGAGCTGTACTGTCTAGAAGGTTTATCATGGAGGCTGGGAAGCACAAGATGAGGAACAATTAAGACAGCGAATTTACGAGAAATTAAGAGAAATTGAACTGAATTCCGTCCAGGACCTCATGAGAGACATTCGAAGAAATTTGCGTCTGTGGTAGAGCAGAATGGGCCACTCCACATAATTCGATAGTATAGTTTAGTTAAGTATTGAGTTGTAATTTATGATAACTAGTTAGTGTTTAAATAAATTTCTTCATTAAAAAAACGATAAATATTGTGTGCCAAAACTTTTAGGACATACGTTATTTCGTAAGTGTAACTTATTAAGCGGGGTTGTTTTGTTAGACTAAAAAAATGAGGAACCTCTAAATTAAAACCCAGTTTTTGAAAATTTTTAGGAATACCTTACAATTTTTACAGCGCTGCTTTCCACATTGAGGAAAATCTGAAAAGCTAACTATACTAATATTATAATGGGCAAGCAGCTTGTAATTTTGCGTGTAGGGGCTAAACTTCTGGAAATACCTGAACCGATCATAAAAATTATTTTACAGTCGGAAAGCTACACTATTCAGGAGTGCTGCAGGCTATATTTCCTCACGATCACAGTTGCCTAGAGAGAACTGATACTTAATTAACGCCCGACGAAGGGCGCACGAGTCGTGTAATATATTTCGATTTAAAAACTTTAAAAATATAAATAATAAAACGCGGAGTATGAATTAAAAGGTACTCTTTAAAATTGTGTTTAATTAAAAACTCGCTTTGATTTTAAAGCCCTTAAATACTTTGATACCATTATTTCTGATTTTATATATCCTTCATCAATTTGTCAAGAATATAACGCTGCTGAGGTAATGAGCATTTTAAAATGATACTTTTTTACCGCGGATTTATCATGGTGGATTAAAGTAGTAAAACGGGTAATATGGTAACGAAATTTTTACCATAGTGCAAATACATTTTTTTTTATTTAGGTGTCTTTTTATCGAACATGAATCTGATACGTCACAAAAATATTTATTATTGGCAATTTTACAAAGAACTATGGGGCAATGTGGTTTAAGTGGACTGTTCTGGTTACTTCAAAATTATTTGACAAAAGCAGCAAATTTTTACAAAAATGTCTCATTGTTTTAACAACTGGCGTAGATAAGGGGGTGAGGTAAGGGGTGTAGTCACCCTGCCCAGGGCCAGAAATGCTTGCCTAAAGTCCTTTGTTTTTGAGGTTGCATATACAAAACAGAAACTTTTGTAAAGTAACCAATAACCTCAAACCTGATATTAGAGACATTTTGCACCACTTAAAATAACAGACGTTTTTTGGCCTCCTTATGGTTATCTTTATTAAACATAACGATTACAGCAGCAGTTTTAGACAGAGATTTTGCAGCTGCTCTTTTAAGAAATTTATCTTACGTCTGCGCTTTCGACACACATAACCTCATGTTTACCTGTGGTTCAACCTGATTTTAAAGTTTACGTAAAATCAGTACTTACTTTTATTCATGCCATATAGTTGATATATTGAATATATGCAAATATATGCCTACGATTCTGATTTATTTTCAAAGTAGATGTAACAATACAGTATAAGCAAAACACAAAAAAGTAAGGTTAGGGGTTTGGTAGTAGAATAAAAATCAAGTGTGCCAGATTGTAACATGTGTAAACAGATTACCGATTTAAAACATCCCTTAAAAATGCAAGTCCGTTTTAATTTCTTTACACTATTTTATTTTTTCTTACTGCTATGGATTTTTCGCCAATTAGAGCCTACGTATCGAATGATATTTTAACCAATACGGCATTAAAACGTCAACCTTCTTAAATAATCGTTGATATTAAAAATTCTACAATCCGGCAACCACGCAGTTTAACAATAACGATAACGATAAGCTCTTCGTTGTATTCATCCGTAATTAAAGGAGTCCGGCATGGGTTAATAAGGATAACGGATCATGTTTGCGTTACTGCGCAGACTCAGAATAACGTTAACCACAACGGGAATTGCCAAATAAGAGGTGCAAAAATGTCTCTATTAACAACCAATATTTGGGCTGGCCGTTTTGTTACCAGAAGATATTTTTTTTTGGTTGTCACACCGGACAATAAGGTCCATTAGCCACCCCCCAGAAAATGAAATTATCTACGCCAGTGGTTTTAATTACGAAAAACTACTCACAAACATAATAAATCTTAATACCTAAGAAAGTTTAATAATAATTTATTGAAATACAAACATAGATGTAACAACTTTAATCACAACACAGGTTTACTTATCGTATATTATACTATATTCTAAAATGGCTTTCTATGAATTAATACTGAAATAAATTTTACATATTCCCTAAACTACATTAAAAAATAAAATAAAAATATTGTAAATTTAGCAAATTTACCTATTCAATTTTTAAAGATAACAATTTTTGAGAAAATACTTATAAAGAAATCTTTATTGTATTACCTTTCTTAAGAATTATGAAGACCTTATTGACATTTGAAGGGTAATTATTTATAAAACGCTATTGTTTACAAACTAACGTAAATAAATAAATCTAAAAATACAGCATATTTGCAAAGTCGCAATATTATTTTTATAAGTACATACATTTATACCCTTAAGTACATTTGGCAAGTAAAAGTATAACTTCTCTATTTGAACCTCTAAAAATTACATATACTTTTTTAATTCTGTTCTAAAAACAAGCGTTTAAGGCAATCTAAAGAATAAACTCTTACGTCTAAAATTATTAAATTTATGAAAAATGCATCACAAGTAACATTACGACTTGGTTTTGTTTAATTCTTCTTTTAGACTCAAAGCCAATTTGTATCCAAGTTCTGGCCGTCTATCATTTCCTTTAACTAAATCAGGAATTTCGTCTGACGTTGCGATAATTCCATGATTGTTGATAACGTTATTTTTCGTCTTTTCAATATCCAGTAGGTCAACACCTCTGCAACAGTCGTCTAACAGAATTGTTCGAAAACCGCTTACTATGG
Source organism: Listronotus bonariensis (assembly GCA_014170235.1). Taxonomy (NCBI): domain Eukaryota; kingdom Metazoa; phylum Arthropoda; class Insecta; order Coleoptera; family Curculionidae; genus Listronotus; species Listronotus bonariensis. The sequence goes on along the minus strand of JACEGR010003480.1, from coordinate 74,523 downwards.
CATCAGCTGCAGTTGCACCTAAAATAATTTAAAAATCAGTTTGCGAAGTTCCTTTTATTTAAGTTTGAAAGAAAATTTTAAGGTAAATAAGCTAAATTATTTAATAGTGATATTTGAGGGGCAAGTTATACAATCTACATTTTATAAAAAATGTACAAGCATAGGCGTAACTGGCCATTGCACCTGGACGGGGCCTAGGGGGCACATTTTCCTTGGGGGCCCTGGCCTCCCAGGCCTCCCTGTGTGGACAAGCAGCCTATAAATTAAATATAATATATATTTTTTAAGATTAAATACTCTGTTATGGAAGTAGTCATAACCAAAAAAAATATTTGTTTTAATTTAGCGCTAAAAATACAAATATTGGGACTTTTATCTCATTTTTATATTAAATTAAATAGGTAGATTGTGCAATTTAAAACTAGGCCCCTCAATTATACACTAGCGAAAAAAATTAAAGGATACAAAAAAAAACTCTAAATTTTTTAATGTTTTTCAAGTGGCTTAATTTCGCTTAAAAATTATCGTACTGAAATTAAAAAAAAACCATTTTAAAGCCTAAAGTATCTAGTTTTAAGATTCTCAGTGAAAAAGTTTTTATAAGCAACGTCTACCGTGTAATCCTAATAAATACCGAAAATAATCTTTTTTGGTCGAAAAATTTGGATTTTTTTCTAAATTAACCACTATATGGATCGAATAACATGTTTATTCAGCTTTAATTTTCTTTTTTCAAAAGTTCGATACGACCACTTCTCACTAAGATATTAAACTTTGAACAAAAAAGGACCTTTTTGTCTTTAACCATCAATATCTCAACAATCGCTGAGGATATCACAAAAAAATTAGGGAGAGTTTTAAAATCTTTAATAAATACTCTACAATAATCGGCTATGGTTTTTGAAAAAGTATTCTTTACGTTAATTTCAAAAATCAATAGAAAATGGGCTTTTGTGGCTTTTGGTATAATCAGGCGCTAAAATTAATATTATTGGGAAAACCAGTACTGTTAAGTGTGCATTTTACAGCTCAATATTCTTAAAAAACTCCACAAAGTTTAGATTTAATCCATCAAGCCGTTTTTGTTCCACGCGATCGAATTTTTGAGAAAGAATTAAAGATCACGATTTTGATTTTAAATGATCATAATGTTTAACCCAAGCCAATGCAACAAAAGTTTTAAAGTTTTTATGCATTTTTTCCATAAATTTAAAGACTTTCATTAATAAAAATGCATATAAAACTTTGTTGCATTGGGTTAATTAAACATTATGATCATTTAAACTTAAAATCGTGTTCCTTAAATTCCTTCTCAAAAATTCGATCGAATGAAATAAAAAAACGGCTTGATCGATTGAATCGAAACTTTGTGTAGTTTTTTAGGCATATGAAGCTGTAAAATGCACACTTAACATTACTGGTTTTCTCAATATTTTTAATTCAGCGCCTGATTATACCAAAAGCCGCAAAAAAACACAATTTTTATTGATTTTTGAAATTAACGAAAAAAAATATAAAACATTTTTTTAACCATAGCCGAATATTGAGTTCAATATCTCAGCGAGAAGTGGTCGTATCGAACTTTAAAAAAACAAAATTAAAGCCGCATGAACAAGTTATCCGATCCATATAGTGGTTAAGTTGATTTTTTTCCAAGTTTTTAGACCCAAATAAAAACCGCAAAAATTTCGAAAAAAAAATATTCTTTTCTGTATTCATAAGGATTACGCGGTAGACGCTGCTTGAAAAAATGTTTTCCTGTGGAACATTAAAACTAGGAACTTTAATCTTTATAATTTTTTGTATTAACTACAGATAAATAAGTTCATAAGGTCCGAACTGGAGAGAGAGATCTAGAATTACTTATGAAAATACGGCAGTTAATATTTTTGTAAAATGGTATCTTACCGACACATACGTCATACGCAATACCACAAACATAAACGTCAGTTATGTTTCTTAGTTTCAGCTGCGCCTCCAATTTAGTGTCTGTTAGTTTAGAGTTATCCCAAAACGCTGAGTATGAGTCTATTTCTGGATTTGTCCCTTTGTAGATTTTTATTCCATTTTCAACAACCTTAAAAAATTGAAAAAATATCTAGTTTCTTATATAAGAGTTGTTGTTTTTCGGTTAATATTATCTATTACCAGTATACCACAAACTTCATATTCTAGCTTTAGGAATTTGTTATTGGAAACTTTTTTGCGCCTTTAAAGTTGCTTTGTGTATTCAGTGTGTCTACATAAGTTGGCGGCATATGGGAAACTTTTTATTATTGATTTTACAGAAAAAACTTATTCTTTATAAAAGTTCTGCATGGTCCAAAACCTAAAATGCAATCATCAGATATCAAATTGTTTCAGTTATGTACGAGGTTTGGCCAAAAATGTAATTTTTGCTTAAGAGTAAAGTACCTGTATTTTAGCTAATAGAGAAATATTCCACAGTAAAATAAGGTCACGCACTAATAATACCGGCCTTATTTTAACATCTGAGTTTGCGCAGATGCATGGTGGGATAAGGACTCCCTTAATAAGGATAGTGCCCGGTATAAGGATTATTTATGTCGGTTTTAGGTCGTGCCTTATTTTGGTCTTATTTTAACTTCGACTGTTTGTGTAAACCGAACGGCTGCCAAGCACAAAATCGAAAAGTTTTTAGAAGTAAAAATACTTAAAACCTTGCTTTTTCAAATGTATTTCTTTAATTGTGTAAAACAAAACCCTCACAACACAAAAACAACTAAAGAAAAACACACTTTGAACATAAATGTGTTTTACCAACCTTTTTTCCTGTAAGTTTCTTAGAAGTTAAGGTCGCACAGTAAAAGCTGGTACTGTCATACATGATTTGCAATAACTCTAAATTATGGGTACAAGCACTATTTAAATAAGGCCGGTATTAATAATACCCGAGCTTAATAAGGCAACTTGCAATAATTCTCTAATATCAAGAATTGTTATAAAGAAAAGATGTTTAGAATTAAAAATTACTTCCAAATATGCAATTTTGTTTATTGCCAAAAAAAAATTTTTTTTCTGCGGAAATCGAGAAAATTTAAGTTTGTACATTAGTGCATTGTTACATTCTTCTTGTTTTGATAACAAATAATTTAAAAAGTTTATTTAAGACCGTCCCATAATATTTATAATCATGAATATAGTGCACTAATGTACAAAACCAAAGACAATTGTGGTTTCACCATAGACTCCCAGAACAATGCTAAATTTTTTGGTCATCTGAGAAGAGGTTTAGACATAAGCAAGACCGGTGATGGCTTTTGTCAGGGACATTGAGGGTGTGAAATTACGATTTCGGTTGGCAGTTCTGTTCAAAGTTGGTAGCATTATCAGCTGATGACAGAGTCGTGCCTTGTCGAAAGCTTTGTTTGGTAAAAACTGTGGAAATTTGCCATTTTCATTTTGGTTGTATATTTTGCAAGGATTTCCAGTTGTTAATGTTTTGGTTGGTTTAGAGACTTCACATGATTATTGGTTCGGACTCGTTTTATTTTAGAGATTTTGATAGTGTTTAGTCGAATAGTTTTCAGTCATTCGTGTTTTTATATACATATGATACTGATGAGTGTCCGCTAATTAATGGTACACAGAAAAACCACAGATTTCTTATGCGAAAATACCCATTTAGGATTTAAACAAACATACCTATATCCAAAAGTTAATGATAAGGAAGATACGGGGTGTTAAAGGGATATAAATATTTTTTATTCATGCATTTCGATAATTTCTGATATGTTTTAAACATTTTAATAAAACTCGGTATCCAGGAGTTTTTAGCTATCAGCTATTTATATCTGAGCAGTTGTAATTATAGCTAATACGATGTTATTGAAGGTACATACTTTCAGGTGCACTGAACAACTAAAACGTGAATACCTTAAAAACGGTTGTCAAGACCGATTCTTACTAAGTATACCTTTTTTGTGCAGAAAGCATAGAGAAGCTTACTAGTTTACATACATACAGAGTAGTAACAGAAAATTGGGTAGTTTTAGAGAATTTTAAATAGTGTACCCATCGCCCTCTAGTCTACACACAAAAATTAATATTCGATCTGAAAAGCTAATGTTTAAAAACCCCGAGATACCGTTTTATTAAGATATTTAAAAGGGGGAACAATTATCGAAATAAATTTACTTTTTCTTTTTACTATGACACCCCCGTATCTTCCTTATTATAAACTTTTGGATATTAGGTATGTTTGGTTAAATCTTAATATTTTGGCATAAGGAATCTGTGGTTTTTCTGTGTACCATTCATTAGCGGACACCTTGTATACAAAGTTTTTAAAATGGTTTTGACTTACGGAACCATGGAAAATGTTTTGCTCTGCCAGGTACCTCATCGTCCTGTCGTCGCTTTGATAATTTTTAATTTTCAATATTTAAACCACATTTATGTTTTTGTTTTAGGTTATGCCTATTAAAATAATCCAATAAATTTTGTTTACAACATACAGTTCTTTTTGTTTTCTCCTTAATTCTACGCCACTGATCTGCCTAAAATCAAACATGGCCGAAAATGGCCCGACTTGACGTCACAGCCGCGCTAGCCAATATGGCGAATGTCGTGACCTTATCTCATCGGCAAACTATACGTACTGTTTACGTGTGTACCCGATGGATACCAGCTTTATAAATTCCACGAAGCGAGCGTCCAGAGCCGACGACCAAAAATTGAGCATTGTTCTGGGTGTCTACCTGGTGAAACCCATAATTGTCTTTGACAAGCTAAATTTTCTTACCATTATCGCAGGTGTAAATATGAAAATAAAAATCTTTTGGAAATAGAACAAAATTGCATATTTGAAGTAATTTTTAATTCTGAACATCTTTTCTTATAACAATTTGCGATATTAGCAAAAATACAGGTACTTACTCTGAGCAAAATTACATTTTTGGTCAAACCTCGTACATAACTGACAACAATTCTGATATCTCCACGATTGCTTTTTAGGGTTTTGGACCATGCAGAACTTTTTGTTCTGTGATAAGAGGTAACTATTTTCGTAAAATTAATAATCGCAGTTTCTCAAATGCCAACTACGTAGACACACTGTATACGCAAAAAGAAATACATAATATGAATGATCCGTTATAAACCTTAAAGGAATGGGACACACTCTTGAATTTTTTTATGGTTTTAAACATTATTAAAAATTGTGTCTTTGTAATTTTATTTATTAGAATTTAATTGCTTTGGTTCTTATTTAGTTAACATGCCAAATAAATATACTGTATAAGCAATAGGTGAAGGTGGTAAAGTCAGTAAAGCAAAAGCAAAAGGAAGCAAATCCGAAATGTTTACCTGCCGGTATTCACGTTAAACTGTTTTTTTCCTCACATTGCTATGTGTCCTGTTATTTAGCCGGTATTTACACGTTATATGTATTATGTAAATGTAAGTCAAATGTCTCGTTTTATGGTTGTTATAGGTTTTATAACAGTCATTGTTTCTTGTTCATTTGTGGAAATATTTCGTCCGGTGTCTAGAAAAGATTGCAAAATTTAATAACACCTTTTTTTAGTCCATAAGAAATATTAGTATTAGTATTATTACAAATATTTTGACGTCTGTAACGTTGTAACATTTTTTCTTTTTTTACAGGTAAGAATCAAATGCGATAAGTAGACATACTAGATTTTATGTAAGTATGTAATTTAAACTCTGGAAATAATTAACTCTTATCCCTACATTATGCATCGTATTAAAATTCAATAAGGCAATACCATTGCTTCTTTTCGGTCACCAGAATTAACTAATATTCAGGAAAGACAGGTTTAATCAATTAATACCCTTTTATGCTTTCTGTATGATTATTTGGTTATAATAAATTACCTTTAAATCTTTGTATAATTCGCTCCCCCAGGTGTTTTGTACGCAATGCCTCGGCCATAATCTTTGTACCATCGGGGATCACCGTCGAACACTACGGTGTCAAAGACATTCGCTTCCTCTGCTTTAATTGGACAAGATTCATGAAGCTTACGTAAACTAAAAAAATATTGTTTACATAATGTACATATCTTTTTAATTAACTTTTAATTAATATTTTAAACAATCATTTCCGACAACAACAACACAACGCAACGGTTTAAAAATATGTTATGTTTGGTAAAAGTCCTCTATACGTAATTTGCCGGCATCGGCATGTGGAATTATTTTACGGAAAAAGGCAATTCTCAAATAGATTGCTTTATTCGAACCTAAAAGGCAACTATCAAAAATCAAATTTATCAATCATCTACACGGTTTGACAAAAAATGTGATTTTTGCTAAAGAATTAAGTACCTGTACCTTATTTCTGATTATGTTAAAAAAAGTTAAGTTGGAATGCCAGATATGCAAAAAATTATACATTTACTATGCAGTAAGAAGCATCTCAACCATTTTTTAAAAATTCTTCCAATATTTTTAAAATCATAACATTTTTTAAAAAGGCAGCTAGGAGTCTTTCCTAGGGATTTAAATATTATAGTTTTTTTTAAATTTTATCAGTGTTAGTAATATTTTAAATGTAGTAAAAGTTCGGTAAATAAATTTAAAATAAAATACAATAAAGGAAAATATTAACAACAAGACAAGTTTTAAATAAAGAAGTGTCCCCAACTTCATAATTAATAAAAAAAAATTAAATCGAATTTAAAATGTTAACTGTTTTTTAAACACTCTGTATGTTTTTTTTCAATATTACTATACATAAAAACTTTTCTCTTGATTCACTCTATCTACTATAAAAAACGCATTAAAATCCGTTGAAAATAGAAACGTCAATATCGAATTTTCAATGTAAACTATTTTTTAAAAACTGTGTATATGTTCTTCTTTGACATTATTATACATAAAAACCTTCTTCTTGATTTACTCTAGCTATAAAAAACGCATCAAACTTCGTTGACAATAGTAACGTCAATATCAAATTTTAAATGTAAACTATATTTTAAAACACTCTGTATATTGTTTTTTTACTTGATTATACATATAAACCTTCCTCTTGAATCAGTCTACCTATTAAAACCGCAATAAAATCCGTTAAGTAATATCGAATTTTAAATGTAAACTATTTTTTGAACACTGTATATGTTTTTTGGATATTATTATACATATAGACCTTTCTCTTGAATTACTTTATCTATTTAAAAAACCGCAATAAAATCAATTGAGAATAGTAACGTCAAATATCGAATTTTAGTTATAGTTTATTCAAGATAGCCGTGTAGCTTTCTGATTGGGAAATATTTTTTAAGATAGGTTTAGTACTTCCGAAGATTAGCGGCGACAAACAAACCCACAAACTAACAAACAAAGCTACAAACTATAATTCTTTTTATATTAATATAGATTAAATCTGGATTTTTCCAAAATTCTTTACTTACTGCAAATTATCAACAAAAGAGACGTGGTCCTCTGGATGCCAGTCATGCGAATAAAAGACAGCATCGAATTCCACCGTATTCAACAGACGATTTATCGGTTCCACGACGTCTTCTCCATTTTGCTTGGCGGCACAATTCCGGATGTCCAGAGTTCCGCAAATAAAATCGTTCTGGACATCGATTATAAGTAGTGCCGAGACTGGTTTGACAATCTGAAAAAGATTATACATTTACCACAATTGACTTATAATAACCTGTCAATAAATAGGGGTTTTGGATTTTTTTTAAGCTATTAGGTATTTCATTTTTTCCCGTTTCGATTTAAAGAGATAATAAAAAAGAATTATTGTAAGAACAAAATGAAATGATGATAACATTATTTCTACATCAAAAAACACATTTTCTGCATATTTTTACCCTTTTTTCTGCAAACAGTATCCGTTATCTTTTTTTGGATCGCCAGGAAAAAAATTCCATTATATTATAAAAACAACACCTAGGTTGCCATCTGTTGGCAACATTTCAAACTTGCTATTAAATGAAGAAGAAATTTTTTAGTGGGTTGCAATATGTTGGCAACGGTCCAAACATTGCCTGGATTGCCATCTGTTGGCAAAATTTCAAACTTTGCTACTTAATGAAGAAGAAATTTTTTAGTGAGTTGCAATCTGTTGGAAAAATTTTAAAATTTGTTACTCTTGTTCATTAAAATAAATTTTCGCCATTTTGTCAAGAGTAGCAGAAACTAAAAAATGAAAAATAATTAATAGTTTAAAAAAACTAAAAAAACACGCTTTTATATGCAACCGAACTAAAAATTAGAAAATAATTTTTCATTAAAAAAAATATTGTCATTTCATAGTAAAAGCGTGGGGTGATAAATATATTAAATGTTATAATTATTATATTTGCAAATATCTATGATGGAAAAGTTATGAAAAAAATAGTAAAATGCACCCCACGCTTTTTACTATGAAATGACAATATTTTTTTAATAACATATTGGAAGTAGTTCGCACATTAGTTCGATATAGCGGTTTTCGCTATTATAAGAGATTTTCGAAAAATTCTTTTTCAGGGCGTTTCTATAGGTCGATTATGACACAAATCTGTGTGCGCGTTTTCCAAAATCCATTTCTATAATTTATTATTAATAAAAACATATTTACGGGACGGTGGAGTGAACAGGGGTGCTGGGTGGGGACAAAACAGTATAAATCCAACGTCAAACACAAGAAAACATTAATATACTGCACTCAGGGCACATGAAAATGTAAATTAATTTTGAAAAGTATTAAATTTTTCGAAAAACTATCCCACACATATGAGATATCTCGTCCGCCATTAATTAAAGAAGGAAAATAGGCGCATTCATTTTGGTCAGCTGATAACATGAAGTTCATCATTATAAAAATGACAGTCTCGATAAAAGCAGCGTTGCCAAACTTCTTATGAAGAATTAACACCAAGCCCATTTCGGGGATTATCCACCATTTCCATGAGAAACAATGGAATTTTTGTAGAAATGCCTCTTTCTTTATGTTTAGGTATTTTCCTTTTTTCTCTACAAATTATAATAGGAAGAAGGAATAACTTAATTTTTCATATGAATTTTGTCCTGTATCTTCCTTTTTTTTAAGCTATTGACACTTTTTCACTTTATTTGGCAACATCGCAAGACATTTACAGTTCTATTGCAAACTCTTCTTTTTATGCAGTGACAGCCATGGCGGGATTGTTGTACTATTATTTATTTTTATTTTTTTTTAAACAATTTTTTGGACATTTTTGTAAACAGAAATAGCGGTGTGTACTGTGAAATACTGTTTTTGGGCGTTTAATGTAGGATTTCTACTGTTTTGTCCCCACCCAGCACCCCTGTTCACTCCACCGTCCCGTAATATGTTTTTATTAATAATAAATTATAGAAATGGATTTTGGAAAACGCGCACACAGATTTGTGTCATAATCGACCTATAGAAACGCCCTGAAAAAGAATTTTTCAAAATCTCTTATAATAGCGAAAACCGCTATATCGAACTATTACCGTAGTTCGAATCGAATCGTTGAAATGATCCACCCCTACCATTTAAAATAAAAAATTAACTAAATTTACAGAACATATTACGCAACGATTAAAAAAATAACTTTGTTTAGCCTGGTGTATTTAGAAACTTTTGTTTTTCTTATTGTCTTTGTGTCTCCCCGTGGCGCAGTGGACAGAGCTTTAATCTTCGAAGCCAGAAGTCGCCGGTCTCGATTCCCAGCGGGAGAGACATATTTAGGTAGTAGTTATTTAAAAATAACGACCGTAATGGCCACTACCGCGTTGTCTACAAGGTGCTGTGAAATGCATATGCTGCATGTTTCAGTGCTTGGACAACGTTGACGGAACATAGGAAACGATGGGTTAAACATCTAATAACCCGACACCCACGGTACTCTGGTATTTAGGCATATGCCTTCGTGGGATGTCAAAACGATAAAAAGACTAACCATAACTAAAAAACACGCTTTAAAGCACTAAAAGTAAAAATAGTTGTTAAAATAATCTTAAACAATAATGAACAAAACAAATGTATTAATGTAAAAAACGAGGGCGCTTTGTGCCATATTTTTTGTTCATTTATTGTATTAAGATTATTTTAAAAATCATTTTCAGGTTGATTTTTTTTAATCACATTTATACAACAAACTACTCTTTATCTTAAACAAAGAATCTTAAGTCTTTTGCATTTATTGCCAAACACACTGTAAATAATACAAGCTTTCACAAGTAAACCTTGGAACTTTTGACACTTACAATTTTAATCCAGTTATTCCAGCAGTAAGAAAATTCTTCTCTGTCTATTTGTCCATCCGCATTTTTGTCAAAAATCTGAAATATTTCTTTTAGAATGTTTTCTTTTAACGGATATGAATTTCCTCCTGCATCTCTGAACAAAGCCTTACATAGTTCTTTAAATTCTTGAAAGTCCAGTAATCCATCACTGCAAAAATTATAATTGGCGTTTATATGCAAGTGTCTCACAAAAGAATTAAATATTATTGGTTATTAAATTTTTAATTTTCTATATAATCGTTAATACTTTCTGTTTAAAAAATTTTATACAGGGTATAATCTTAAACTAATTTTACGAAGAAAACTTCATATAAACATTTTTAACAAATAATGCTTTCTAGGGGAGTTGCGCTTCTTCAAATGGGGCGGCCCAAGGACGGATTTTCCGCTTCCTGTATCTCCAATAGTTACGATGTAAATTTTTTTAACATTTTACCGTCAACAATAAATGGTTAGTTTTATCGATATGAACCAAGTTTCTTTTTTACGTAAAATTTCTCCAGAAACCATATTTTACTATCAAAATATCAGAAGTTAAATATGCAGGGTTATCTTTGCCCGTAGGGATATTTTACCAGGATGGTACGTTTCTGACTAGAATTTTATTAGTATCTCCTTAGAACCTGATTAAGTATTAAAAATTTATGCAGTATATCAAATTTTATTATTTTAATCAGGATGGTTATAAAAATATTAAGAAAATCCCGTCCTTGGGGTGCGCCATTTAAAGGGGTGTTGCCCTTTCAGAAGCATTTTTCGGTAAATGGTTATATAAACTTTTCTTATATGATTAGATAACACCCTGTATAATAATCACAAACTAGTCAGCGCCAATCGGGTATTATTATTTAGTCAGGTGACCAGTTGCCAACTGGTCACCAGACGTATTTGTAAAATCTGATTGGCGCAGACTGGTTTGTGATTTCTCTACGAACAGGCCTATGATTGTACAAACAAAATTATCAGACCTGGAGATGAAACATATGGTTTTTGATGTATCCTAAATACGAATCTGTGGCCAGAACATGGCCATCAGGTCAGAATTTTCTTCTAACCTCAAAAAACCTAAAAATATCTGCAGTTTTGTCGCTTTTTGTAATTTGCTATGAATTAGTTTTAGGATTTAAAAATACACCAGAAAATACTATAAACGTCATGTTTGGATCACCATGTTTTTGTTCCTAAGAAAATCATTGAAAAGTCGTCATAGCTAATAATAACATGCGATATACCGGGTGATGCATCGTCGGGCGGGACATAGAAATCCCATGTAATTTTTAATGGGGTCAATTATTGGTTCCCCTAATTATTTTAGAGAAAAATTCTATTGAAGTTTATTGAAGAGCATGCAAATCTACGTCCATGGTAAAAACTTGAAATTTCTCGGTTAACCCGTTTGCTAGTAAGATGCTAATATATTTTGATAATAATAAAGCACTAAATTTTAAAATGACAACGTAATGTCACGCTAACTGGTATTTTTATTGTTGTTCATAAATATGAGGCGATAATAATGTAATAATTTTAAAAATACACTACTCAAAACAATTATCGCATATGCTCGATTAATTTTGAATTGCCCTGTATGATTGCTGTTGAAAGGGAGTAGTCAAATTTGTGATTATAAAATATCAGAAATGGGTAAGGGTATAAATTATTAACAAATGAGATTTCTCCCTTTTAACAGCACATTATATAGGGCGATTAAAAGTTATTCATTTTTTCAATTTTTTTTTATCACCCCGTAGGATTTATTGCTAACAGTAAAAACAACGGTTAATATAAAGTTACAGCTTCACGTTTTCTTAACATTTTATTTTTTAAATTGTTTTAATAACTTAATTATTAAAAGAGATTTGGCCATTTATATCAAAGCATTTTTGTATTAAAGCTTATGAAAGAAATCGAGTATATGCGATAATTGTTTTGAGTAGTGTATATTAGCATCTAACTAGCAAACGGGTTAACCGAGAAATTTCAAGTTTTTACCATGGACGTAGATTTGCATGCTCTTCAATAAACTTCAATAGAATTTTTCTCTAAAATAATTAGGGGAGCCAATATTTGACCCCATTAAAAATTACATGGGATTTCCTATGTCCCGCCCGGCGATGCATCACCCGGTATAGTTTCTGTTGTATATTTGCTGCCTGAGCACAAATCCGTTACTTTTGCTCCATCGCATCGCCACATCAGTCTTAAAAAATATTTGAAGAATACCGTCAAATTTGCGTTTTTTTTGTGGTAGAGAAAAAAATTTACCCGATGGTCAAATTCTGGTCGGATTCGTGTTTGAGAGGCAAAAATACATCGAAAACCATAAATCACATAACAGTATCCAATATTCTATTTAGCAAAATGGTGTAATTAAATATTCTTACCATCGTTAAAACTAAAAGCTGTGCCAGAATGCATTAACAATGAGGATAATTCAATATAAAATTAATGACTTAAAAATTCTTCACTAAGCATCTAGAATATTAAATTACCTATAAGCATGAGAAATTAATGTAAATTCATGAACCCATAAAATTTCACGTTCAGATTTCGTAAAGCTTTGAAATTTTAGTGAATTTAAAGTCGCGTGAGCAACCTTGATTAGGTCGGAAATTGCCAATTTTTGCCGCTTAATGACATCATAAAATCGATGACGTTCGAGCATTTCATTCTTGATTTAGTTTCCTGAAGTTTATTGCATAGTTCGATAAATCCATATAATGTTTCAAGCTTGTACTCTTTATGACTTTCGACGTTAAAACAAAGTTGCTGATAGTGCAGGGCAAGGGCTCTTGAGATTGCACAATAAAGTTTAATAAGAAGAAACTATTTGTTACTTTTATTTATTTATTTGAAGAAAACAACAGTGTTGTGGCTTTCTTGTAGAGTAATCTTCATTACTACATTTTTTCCTATTGTAACTTAAAAACCGTTTTAATATACAGAACGTTCCAGAATATGCGGGCAATAAACCTGACTTGGAAATCAAACGCAGAGCGATGCAGATATCTCTTTCGCAGGATTTTAATTTAATATTGGATTGGGGCGCCAAAAATCTCGTCCATTTTAATGCATCCAAAACACAATCATGTTCCTTGTCGCGAAAAGAGTCATCAAATACTCATCCGCTATTTATGAGCGGCCAAGTTTTACAGAGCAAAGACACCTTCAATCTTGTGGGCGTCACATTTGAAAGTAACCTTAACTTGCATAAACACATTGTATCTATAGCCACGACAGCTTCAAAAAGCTTGGATTTCTCTTTCGAGCCAAAAAGTATTTTTCCGCTTCTAATTTATACACTTTATATGTGTCCCAAATCCAGACCTCCCTTGGAATATTGTTCCCATATCTGGGGCATGGCGTCCCCACAACCCTAAGCATTCTTGATTCTATTCAAAGAAGAGCTGTTCGTCTCATTAATGATCCTTCACTTACAGAAAGGCTTCCCTCTCTTGCCCATCGTCGGGCTGTGGGGGATTTGTCGCTTTTTATAGGTACTTCCATGGCTTCTGCTCTGAAGAATTGTCCAGTATAATTCCTCCACTCACGGTTCCCAACAGAGAAACTCGTGGTGTAGCATCACTATACGGTCCAACTGGACAGGCCCCGAACTTCTCACTTTGTTCGTTCTTTTATCCCTAGAGTTTCTAGATTGTGGAACCGGCTGACCGCGGAGGTCTTTCCTTTGCCCCCAAATCTTCAAGTATTTAAGTCCCGTGTCGACAAACTCCCTCTTACCTCGCTTAAGACACCCACGTTACGTTAGTATTTTTAGGCTCTTAACCTTCGTGGTTTGTCCAAAGATAAAAAAAATCTCACATAGAACACATGACAAGAATATGACAAGTTCTTGTTTTTTTTTACTAAAATGCAGTAGTCCGGCGATGAGGTAGACAACAAGACAAACGGATCAAAAATTTAATTTTTCGAGGAAAAGTAATTCTTTATAAAAAGTTTTTCTTGTCAAAAGAACACGATTGTCGATAGAAAAAATCAAAAACTGTATGCAACTGTTGGTCCGTTTGTCCTCTTGTCTACCTTTTCATACTGTTTAACAATGGTTCTTAAATTATTGGTAGTGTGATCCCCTTGGAAACTTGCAATTTTCTCACGACGCCCTTATGCCCAACTGAACTCCCGATAAGCAAAAAAGGTAATCATATCAAATGGAACTTTGTTATTGTAAAGAAATAATGAGCGAAAAAATGTATTATTTTTCTTTTACTTATTTTAATCTTTGATTTGGGAAAAATATCCCATTTCTATCGATTTTTCTTCTAAAATACCTTGACTCCACTGTGCATCACGACGCACAGTTTGTGAAGCACCATATAACATAAATAACTAAATAAAGTTTTTACAGGAAACTCGAAATTTTGATTTACGGCACAAAAATTTCATCGCGGAATTCCACCAAGGTTAATCTTAAAAGTGATGACCACCACATTAAGGCCGAGTTTATAAATCAAAATTTATTTTAGTTTGTCGAATGCGTCATCCACGTAATGTTTACAACTTTTAGTAAGTTTGCAAACCTTTCTGTGAAAATAAATTGCTGCAAAAAAATCGTAATGCCCTGTAATTCTAAATATTTTGGAAAATTCTTTGTAAACAAACTTTGGACGCTTGAAAAACTAATTATAACCGACAAATTGTAATTTTCACTTAAAGTTGGTACGGGCTATCACAACTTTTGGCCTAATTTGACGGCGTGTTCAATCGATGATATTATTACCGAATTATCGTAGCAAACTTGACGCTTAAAATTCTCAAAAGGTTAAAATAATTTCAAAGTTGCGTGTTTGATATCATGCCGTCACAGTTGCTTACAACCCGGAAATTGCCTCCAAATAACGTGAAGGAGGTTTTCCTTCGTCTGAGTGCAGTTTATTTTATTTTTAATGTCACCATTTTATTTCCAGTGGCACCATTTATTTTTAAAATATTCTGTATAAAATAAATATTGCAAGTTTATAGAAATCTTTTACAAATTCAAGAACATTAAGGTTAAGCATGCAAATGGAGTTTAAATATACATGGCTTCTACTATAAAGTGCTGATGTCCACTTAACGGTGTAAATCCTTGAGTGATTTAAAGAATAGAAGTTCAATAGTCTATCTAAATGTAATTTTTTTAACATACAGAGTGGTAAAGTTTAAAATAAAAATATATCCCTTTCATTATTTGTGATGGTACTTATTTTTTTCTTTTTGTATACTGCATTATGCATTAAAGCGAATTTCCTGATGCACAACATTTTTTAAATGGCGGTCCAGCGGCATTTTGAACTAAATATAGAAAAATATGCTACGGCATTGCTTTTCTCAGAAAAAAGATGTTGCCAAGCTAATGATTCTTCTTGTGATTTTATTTTATTGGAGGCATGATTTTCGTATAAAAATATGAACCGCCCTCTCTGCATGGTCATATTTATAGCTATGACGTAGTAATTGATAGAATACGCCATTTTAGTATAAAAACAAATTCAAGAGTAGTTCTCACGAATTTGCGAAAAATTACTCCGCATTATAATAAAAATATAATTTGGAATAAATGGCAATATTATGTATAAAATTTCAATGAAAATAAAGTGGTAATAAAAAAAAGTCAATTATGAAAATGTAAAAATTCGTTTTGAAAATATTAAAACTGGAGCTATCATTATAAATAAAATTTACTAAAATAAATTTATCACCAATCAGAATATAATTTGAGACTAGGTATGACTAGTTTTTGGAAGTTATGTTTAATTTTATCATTCCCCAATAATAGAATAGTGTAAACACAACAGTGCGTGCTAGTTTTAAGATTATTTTTACATGTTGGCTCTTTTGTTTAATAAAAATAAACGTGGCACTTCTCTGAAAAAAATAATAATATAATATTAACCTTATGACCTTACAGGGAGTAGGAGTAAAAGTAAAAAGTTTAAATGTTATTTTTTTAAATGAATATATCCACGAACTGCTCTATTTTAAAACTTTTATATAAACGATTTTTAGAAATTTGTCTTCTTATTATCAGTTCTATAATTTGTTAAAATAAATGACTTAACTTTGAAAACACCAGGTTGTTAATTTTAAAGTATCTGTTTTCTTTATATTACTATGTGGGATTTATGTATAGTATATTTCGTGGAAAAGATCAAATTAAACGTGTCGAACTGACTTAACACCAAATTATTAAAGCAGTGCCTTACTACAGCTGTTTTCTTGAATAGAAAACTGTGAATGACATTAAATAGAACTGAAAATATTTACCAGTTTTTGTCGAAAGCCGCCAAGCACGCATCCATAGCGCCACACGTGAATGGAAAAGTTGGCCCTGACTTCGCCGTCGACTCGTCCGAATCGATGGATTTTGTGCTAGAACCAGACATGACGATGCCAAAAAGAGGTGTAAGTAAGCGCCAAGCGCAAAAGGCCGACGGTCGGCGTTTGAGCGCCGACGCTACTGCCGTCTAACGGCGAGAAATATCGCCGATTGGTAAACAACGTGAGGGCAACCGTGCAAAAAATAAATATGGAGAGCCGCGAAACGATGACGCAATACACTAAAATTCAATGCCGTAACTGAACACGATCCGACATCCGAAGCCACGCACAGGTTAATCACACAAAATCGATAACATAATTATAGATGTAACTCTGTTCCCATCATTATAGACTTTTCGCATATAATTAATAGAATTAGGTACGTTATTATTAGTCGACAGCCACTTTGAATTTAACATTTTTATCTATTTTTAAAACGATTCGTCATTCTATGTTTAAATTCTGAAGTCTATTTTAAATACACTTATCGACAAAAATAGCAATTTCCTATTTTATAGGTATTGGCGTTTTATGGTACTACATTGTTAACGTGATTGTTTACAGTGGCGTATATTAACTTCAAAAAATGGGAACTATTTTATTTATTAGAAAAATAATATTAAAACATTAAATTATTTTACAAAATCATTTAGGCATCCAAGCGTACGCTACTGACTAAACATGCATATTAAATGCAAAATCTACTGGGTTTTCAGGAGAATTTGAAAAATTATCTGGATATAAGAAAACACTTAAAAACAATACTATAGGTTTATATATCCTTTTTTAAACAGGCCTCCATCTCCGAGACATTGGTTCCCAAAAGAAATTGAGTAGGATGTGCATCCAAGTATGACTCTTTAAATTATCATCAAAGAAAATGTTGTGAATTACTTATACCTGCAGAAATTGACTAGTTGTAATACTCATGTTTATTTTTTACGCCACTTATTGATAAGAATTTTGAGTCGCATTCAGATTTGAACAACGTGTTACAGTTCAAGGTTCCTCCCGATCCACACTCTTCTCGGTAAATTAATAACGAAACATCAAAAGCCATGACCTGACAAAACCTCCTCTGTTGCATTTTACCCAAAAATTTTAAAATTTTTTGGATCTAAAATTGTAAGCACAAAGAAAAACACTTAATTCTTTTAAATTATTTTTCCATAGATGTGTTGGATTATATACTTTAAATACTGACCCAAAACAATAAAAAGAGTTATTGAACCACTAGATATTAAAAGGCTTTTTGTCATTCTCCAAAAATGGTCCCGCAATTGGTTCACGGCGAACTATGGAATAGAAATACATAAAAGCAACTTTGAAATTTGAATGGCTCATGCTGTGTATTTAAAAGTAGATACTCCAGTCTACATGTACACAAAATTATATAAGGATTGCACTTCTATTAGGTTAATAAGAAACTTGAAAGGTATTTTAAGAATCAATGAAAATCATACAACTAAAAATAATTAAGTATGAAATGAAAAGTGTTTTAGCTTTGTCGAAAAATTTGCAATAATTAATAATATTCTTACCCATGTAAACGTAAATATACAAGTTTATTACTATTAGCCTAGTTTACTAAAAAACGTTAAAAAATTTAAATAATAAGAGCTATTGTTGTGTTTCCGATGCAAAGTCTCGCGAAGTCTCGCTACTGTTGTCAAACATTTTTTTACCATTTTCTTTATCAGTTTTTGTACTAACAATTGCCTTGCTACTTTTTGCTACTTCTGAGTGTAAGGACAGATGCAAGTTTTTTATAATCTACAAGGTTTTTCTTTTAAAAATTATTATTTTTTGTCCCACACTGTATATCTTAAAAGATAAACGCATTCTGACGAAAGATACGGATTCTACAGAAATCAAAACGGTGTCTTTATTTGTTTTATATGTTAAAAAAAATAAAGTTGGGGAGATGTAACTTTATTACGCTTCTAAGGATAATTAAAAATTATTCTACAGATTCGGATGGTTATATTTCCGAAACTAATTGAGATAGACATATCAAATGTGGTATTTTTTAAAAGATTCTTTTTGGTGGTGTAAAAGCGTGGGGTGCTTAATATATTAAATGTTATAATTATTATATTTGCCAATATCTATGATGGAAAAGTTATGAAAAATAGTAAAATGCACCCCACGCTTTTTACTATGAAGTGAAAATATTTTTTTTAATGAAAAATTATTTTTTAATTTTTAGTTCGGTTGCATATAAAAGCGTGTTTTTTTAGTTTTAAACTATTAATTATTTTTCATTTTTTAGTTCGTTATATTGCACAAAATTCTTAATATAACAGTAAATTAGAACATACTAATTAATTAAGCAGCAAAAAGAAAATAACCAGCCCCCTATGAAATGACAATGGTAGCAAATTTTAAAATTTGCAAAAGATTGCAACTCACTAAAAAATTTCTTCTTCATTAAGTAGCAAAAGTTTCAAATTTTGCCAACAGATGGCACTCCAGGAAATGTTTGGACCGTTGTCAACACTTTGTGAATCCACTAAAAAATTTCTTCCTCATTTAATAGCAAAGTTTGAAATTTTTCCAACAGATGGCATCCTAGGTGTTGTTTTTATAATATAATGGAATTTTTTTCCCTGGCGATTAAAAAAAAAGATAAAGGGATACTGTTTGCAGATTATTGCATTGTCATGGGTCCTTAATACGTGTGCAAAGTTTCAAAGAAATCGAATAGCTGGAAGTTGGTTAAAATTAGGCTCAAAGATTCCAGGTTACATAGGCAGCCAGATGGATAGGATTGATAGATAGATAGATAGTTAATATGAGATAATAATCATCCGATTACTGATTAGAAAACTACCGAATTAACTAAACATGCTGATATTTTAGTTTATTTTGTACAATAAAAAAATAATGATGTTAAGGGGGGTGTTAATCCATAATTATATGTAATTTTCGGTAAAAGAGCACCTCATTTTAGGTTAGATTGGTAAGTTTCAGAATTTTGGCCAAAAATTTAATTTATTATTTCATGGTGCTGCGCCAACAACACTGGACGGGGAGACCAACGGATTTAAAGTTAAATTTACTGCTTAAAAAAAAAATCGTAAATTATGGATGATCTCATAAATGGTTACAGTGCGAGGTTTGAAGCGAAGATAGATTTAATATAACGTTTTTTTTATAAATTGTAAACGTCAATAAATTTTCCTT
This sequence comes from Listronotus bonariensis, assembly GCA_014170235.1. Taxonomy (NCBI): domain Eukaryota; kingdom Metazoa; phylum Arthropoda; class Insecta; order Coleoptera; family Curculionidae; genus Listronotus; species Listronotus bonariensis. The sequence goes on along the minus strand of JACEGR010003480.1, from coordinate 54,783 downwards.
AAAAAAGCTCTATTAAATACAAGGTCATTCTGGATATACAATACATATTTGATGGGCAGTGTATAAATATGTTATGTTTACTTATTATAATGCTTACACAAAACGGTATTTCACCGACATTTTTATGAATCAGCAGTTTATTTGTTGAGGAAGGCTATTGTAATCAATAGGATTTACGTGTTTGTATATTGGATACGAACGGAAATAGGTTTATCAATACGTATTACGAACATACTGACTATGAAAACGCAAATATTTTCATTAGATTTTCCATAGATGGTGAAATAATATTATTATAGAGTTTACACAAAATTAAACAAGGTAAACAAGAAACAGTACCTATGTACCTAACATTGGGGATTAGGTAAACCTATAATGCATTACCTATATTCATATAAATACAGATTGCACAAAAAAGTGAATCATCTATTTATTACGCTGATATTTTTAGATAAGATAATATTAAATTGTTTATCCCAAATAATGCAATATTTTTTACTCTTTCGAGTACCTACTGAAAACGACAAAATATTTATTTTATTTTATATTTATACCTATGGTAATTTAGTTACAAAATAGAAAAGTATGTCCACGTACATAATCATTAATAAAACAATGTTATAAAGTTTTGCGTCAAGTAAGAAAAAACCGTTATAATAGGTAATTAATAAAATCTGTATTTTAATAAATTGAGACTAGCTTTAGTATAATATTTTACATTATACGCAGGTAAACATTTACCTTTTAATTATTCATTGTTTCAATGTTATAATAATTTACCAATAATTACCTGGGGTATAGGTAAATTTCATAAATTAACAAAAAGTATACACTTTAAAATTTGACCAATAATTTTTGCAGCTATGTAGATAAACAAATTTTTATAGTATTAAATTACAACCAACGATTTGAATCGTTGATTACCACCTGTAATACTTTTGGTCTGGTAATATACACGTGGGACTCTTTGTTTGACCTCCGGACAGTTCGGACGTGCGTAGAGGACTACAAAGTTCTTCCCGGAGTGGCGGCTAGAGGTGTCGTACGAACGTTTTTACCTTCGGGGATCAAGGAAAGATTTACGCTAAATTGACGGCATCTTTCTTCTGGATCTAAGCGCTGTGAGCGAAGATTCCTATAAGCTGATGGTATTCTGTTTGGCGGTGAACACGGAGGTATTTCTCAAATGGCGGGAAATAGATGGGCGTGCCATGGGAACTGTCAGTAGTGAAAGTGAAGGTTATACGTAACACCAGTAGCAGATCTTGGTTTGACAGCCGACAATTTATGCATTGCATCGAGATTGTTGAATTGTTTGTATTCTCTTTGGAATTTCTGGGAGCCTACGACCTCGATTAATCCAGATTTTCTGCCGACGAAGCCCTGGAAAGCATAGTCCGGAAGGGGAGAGTGGTGGATTGGACCTGAAGGGACCAAACCAACAAAAAAAATAGAGAGAGGAGAGGATTTATTTCTTCAATTAAACTTATCAAAGTGGCATGATGTGTATAAACACAGTCTTTGTTGCTTTAAATTCTAGTAAAAATTAAAAAACAAAATAACAATTTACTAACATATTCTAACAAAAATAAATAAAAATATGTAATCTCTATGATTAAAATCTCATAAAAAAATCTTTTATTTTAAAAGTTTACAACAAATTTATTTTTTTACGCATGCCAAATAAATGTTTTACACAAACTTGAAAAAAATATGGTACCCAATAATTCCTTGTTAATAACTTTCAATCTAAGTTTAAATTTACCTGTTACTATATTTTTTGGTACAACTTTCTAACACACATTTTGTACATTATTATAAGCTTTCAACCTATACTTTAATAATAGCAATATGACCGATGTTTCATAAGTTATGGAGATTTCACACAAAATGGCGGAACAGTCTTTAAGATGGCACCACCAAACACTCTTACATTTGTTTTTGTCCAACTCACTAACACCCCTTCCCGCTTAATGGAGCCCCCTTAAGTATCCACAATCATTACTTAATTCCACTAACAGTAATCCTAACGGTTTATGGAGGTAGTCTGTAAAGGTCAGATCTTTATTAGTTTGAGGTTTGATTTGAGGCTTATAAACAGGTGCAAATTGAGGTCCATATACTGGTTGTGGACCTAATTCCAGAGGCAATGGTGGAACTTTCTTATGATTCAAAAGAATTCCAAACTTTCATCCCAAATCTGGCGTCTCGAATGAGACTTGACTTGCTGTTCATTCTTTGGTTTCATTGCGGCAACAAAACGTTTATCAGTAGCAAAAAATGGTTCATTGAAAACGTCCATTTTGTCTTCTTTAATTTCTCTTTTAAATATTCTATTAGGTTGATGTCCCTGCTTTAGTTGTCCCTTCAAATTGACAGTGTTGAAAGTTGATGCAAGAACCAAGTTAAATCCTGAAATATCTCCTTCTATACCATCGTCTAAACCTTTATCGAAGTCAGTGTACTCTTGGCCTACAACTATGTCTCCTTCAGCCTTTATTGGCACTTTTTTGAGCTGTAAAAAAAAGACACAATTATGTTTAATTGAATGTAAATAATAGGCTTGTTCGTAAAGAAATCACAAACTAGATCAGCGTCAATCATATTTTATAAATACGTCAGGTGACCAGTTGGAAACCGGTCACCTGACTAATAATAACACCCGATTGGCATTGGCTAGTTTGCGATTTCTCTTAAAGCAACAAAGACAGCGCTTATATACATGTAAAAAAGTATATGAAAAAGAAACGAAAATAGAAAAGTAAATCAACTAAACCAGCTTCATAATATACAGTGCTTGTCTAAAGTAAGACCCCCTACTAACTTTTGAATTGTTTGGTAATTTTTCATGAAAATTTGAGAACTTCAGTAAGACAACATAAACCAAATTTTGACAAGAAACTACTGATATAAATGTCAAAATGACAGCTGGGCGCCACTTAAGAAAAAAATTAAATGGGAAGGGGTCTTGGGGCACATAATTTTAAAGCTCCTGACGAGTTTTCTATTACCCCAGAATATACCCCCAAAAAATGGCGGTACTTTGTAAATTACCTGAATACATAATTTGATGGCCATATCTTCAAAACTAATTAAGTTAATTTTTTTTTGGTTCAGTCCTAACTTAGAAAATATATTTGTGGATAAAGGTACATTTTATTGCAGTTAACAACGTAGTGTTCGAACTCTTACCAATATTCCAAGATATTTGAACTTTTATATAAATTGAATGGCTGCTTTTGGCATAATAAAGTGTATCTATTCTACTTGTATGCCCGGTTCCAAAATAGTTTTCCGGTGTACTTTCTCGAATAACGCAATATTAAGCAGGTAAACTTTTTCGGGCAATAAAAGGAAATTAGAAGCGGGATGCGAGTAGAAAAACTAGTATAAATTTTGGTTTTAGCGAGCCTGGTCGTTTAATTTTTTTCTTTGTATCATTGACCTTTTTTTAAAAAAGTTGTTATTTTATTTTAGAAAAAAACATAATTCTTTGAACCCCAAGCAAAATATCACTTATTGGTCCGAGATAGCGCATCGTCAAGGATGATGCTCTATAGAGGTGCTATGCCTACAGAGTATGATATTCCGTTAATATTGCTGCTGGCGTAAAGAGGAAAGTTATATCATCAATTTTATTTGTTCAAATTTTATTTTAAAATTCAGTTAAGAGAATCACTTGTAAGACGGAATTTTGTTTTTTTTATCTTTGGACAAACCACGAAGGCTAAAAGCCTAAATACTAACGTACCGTGGGTGTCTTAAGCGAGGTAAGAGGGAGTTTGTTGACACGGGACTTAAATACTTGAAGATTTGGGGGAAAGGAAAGACCTCCGCGGGCAGCAGATTCCACATTCTACAAACTCTAGGGATAAAAGAACGAACAAAGTGGGAAGTTCGGGGCCTGTCCAGTTGGACCGTATAGGGATGCATACGCGCGGAACCACGAGTTTCTCTGTTGGGAACCGTAAGTGGAGGAACTATACTGGACAATTCTTCAGAGCAGAAGCCATGGAAGTACCTATAAAAAAGCGATAAATCTTCCACAGCCCGACGATGGGCAAGAGAAGGAAGCCTTCTCTGTAAGTGAAGGATCATTAATGAGACGAATAGCTCTTCTTTGAATAGAATCAAAAATGCTTAGCGTTGTTGGGGACGCCATGCCCCAGATATAGAGAACAATATTCCAAGGGAGGTCAGGATTTGGGACACATATAAAGTGTATAAATTAGAAGCGGAAAAATACTTTTGGCTCGAAAGAGAAATCCAAGCATTTTAGAAGCTGCCGTGGCTATAGATACAATGTGTTTATGCCAGCTAAGGTTACTTTCAAATGTGACGCCCACAAGATTAAAGGTGTCTTTGCTCTGTAAAACTTGGCCGCTCATAAGTAGAGGATGAGTATTTGATGACTCTTTTCGCGACAAGGAACATGATTGTGTTTTGGATGCATTAAAATGGACGAAAGGTTTGGCGCCCCAATCCAATATTAAATTAAGATCCTGCGAAAGAGATATCTGCATCGCTCTGCGTTTGTTTTCCAAATCAGGTTTAGTGATGGGTTTAGGAACCTGAAAACTGGAGTGAAGGGTACTATCGTCAGCGAAACTATGAATGGAATTAGTTGTGGACGAAAGAAGGTCGTTAATGTGAAGAAGAAACAATGTTGGTGCCAGAACTGAGCCCTGAGGGACTCCAGCATTTACTTGGTGAAAGCTTGAAGAATGGCCGTCCACAATAACTGATATACGACGATCAGATAGATAACTAGAGAGCCAAGTACAGAGTTTAGTTGAAAGACCATAGGATGGAAGTTTATTAAGAAGTGCGGCATGCCAGACCTGGTCAAAAGCTTTGGATATATCAAGAGCAATGATCTGGGACTCACCTAGAAACTCAAGAGAATTATTCCAGCAGTGTGATACGAAGGAAAGAAGATCTGCTGTAGATCTTTTGTGGCGAAATCCATACTTTTGTCACGGTGTTATAATGCTTAATAAAGGAATTATTAGTTACCCAAGGCTTTTTAAAAGCTATTTGAGTATTTCTTTAATTACTTACAATTCACTTATTTGAACTTACTTTTGGTGCGAATCCATTAGCTCTTAACTTCCCGTTTAAATAAAAGCTCCAAGCACCAAAGAGGATAACCAGGATTGACACACGTGGTACCATTTATTTTCTACGAAATGAACTGGTACACTAGCTATTGGTACTCCCAATATTTCCAGGTTTAAATTGCTTCCTGATGCTGTTATCCATACTCTTATGAGTCGTTCTTCCTCATGTTCTACAAAGAAACATTAAAAATACTTTTATCTAACATTGTAGAATAAAACTGAATATTATACAGGGTGTATATTTTGACCCATTTTGCTTGCGAATAATAAATAGGGATACTACAATGCGCGGTTTTCGCAGAAATCCTTAGATTTTTTTTATGTTTTTTATCATATTCTCGCCATTTGGTGGTGAAATTTTGTTAACACAAAAGCAAAAATGAAACAACCTGTATATATTTCTACAATTTAAAATTTCAGTATTTCCCCTTCACAAAAAAAAAACATAAGTTAGTTATTTTTAAAAATAATGCAATTAATGAACCCTAAAAACTTGACTGCATACCAGTTAAAAGTATTATTTCATATTTAAAAAATTTTACAGAAAAGGTAATGCTAACAACCCTATATTATGCTATTTACAAAATAACAATTGCATTAAGGCTAATATGGACCAAATCCCATGCCTTTTTTATTTTTCTTCTGTTGCCTGTGAATGTCGCTAATTTATATTTTCAAATAGTAACGTATGTCCTAAAAGTTTTGGCACAAAACTCATTGTCTTTAATTTTAACAAAAACAAAATAATATCAAAGTTGCCTTTGAAAACAAAAGTTTATTTACTTTATTTACTGTCAGTTGAGATTTATTTATTTTAAAGTTTTCGCTTTAAGATGTCAGTATAAATTGGAAATAAGAAGAAAGTATCTACAAGTTAGTTGGGCGGATAGCCAAAGCTGAAATCTGTCAAATATTCCAGAATGAAAACATTTCACGCAGAACCATTTATAGAACAATAGCGGAGTGCGAGCAGGGAATACCATGTCTGAATCTCCCAAAAGTTGAAGACCACGTGCATTTACCGCATCAGAGGTCAGAGAGATTGGTGAGAAGAGCAAAAAACCAGATTGGAATGTCAACGAGGGAGACTGGCTAGGCAATACAGATCTTCTAAGAGTACGATATCGTTGGAATTGAGGGAGGAATGGTCTTAAATATCGAAAGAGACGTAAGTGCCCTAAGTACTCTCAAATTTCTTCATTAAAAAAAAACCGATAAATATTGTGTGCAAAACTTTTAGGACATACGTTACTCTTACATTCCATGAGGTTAATTTTTTAAGAATTAATAAATGCATTAGATTTTTAAAAGTTTTTTTTATCATATCCTCGCCACTTGGCTGTTACTTTGTGACATTTCGTTAACACAATAACAAAATTGCCGATTTTCCGGTATAGGGCAACTTTGTTATTTTAAATGAAACACCATTTTCTTTTATTATTTAAAAATTATTTACTTTCTGCTTTTATTTGCTTATAAACTTTCATCAGATTTAATTTAAATTATATTTCCTACATGCTTTTTCAATTCAATTCACTTATAAATTTATTTATTTTCAGAAAAAATTTTGGGTGATCAAACCTAAAACGAGATTTTAAAATGTAAATTTAATTAAAGCCAAGCACTTCTTTAACATTTGCAGCATCATTAATCTCAATTTTGTGCCTCGCATGATTCTGTTATGATGTCGTAATATCTCATGATCACATTCACCTTTTATAAAGCTTATTAACTTAAGGAAAAGGTGTAGGTTTAAAAACTAAAAAAACACGCTTTTATATGCAACCGAACTAAAAATTAGAAAATAATTTTTCATTACAAAGAGTTTGTCACTTCAGAATAAAAGCGTGGGGTGCTTAATATATTAAATGTTATAATTATTCTATTTGCAAATATCTATGAGGGAAAAGTTATGAAAAAATAGTAAAATGCACCCCACGCTTTTATTCTGAACTGACAAACTCTTTGTAATGAAAAATTATTTTCTAATTTTTAGTTCGGTTGCATATAAAAGCGTGTTTTTTAGTTTTTTTAAACTATTAATTATTTTTCATTTTTTAGTTCGTTATATCAATTAATTTTTTAAAAATAAATGCTCCAGTTTATTCACTAAAAAAATTTTCGCCATTTTGTCAAGAATAGCAAAGTTTTTCAGATAGACTTTCTGAAAATAACCTAATATAAAATTTGAGTAAAATCGATTCAGATCGAACTCTTGAAATGGCCGGTGGTTGGTACCACTGGGACGTACAGGTGACAGATGACACTTGGTGGTATCAAGCAGTGGTTATAATAATATAATGGAATTTTTTTCCTGGCGATCCAAAGCAGGATAACGGGATACTGTTTGCAGATTATTGCATTGTCATGGGTCCTTAATACGTGTGCAAAGTTTCAAAGAAATCGAATAGCTGGAAGTTGGTTAAAATTAGGCTCAAAGATTCCGTTACATAGACAGCCAGATGGATAGATAGATTGATAGATAGATAGTTACAACCCAAGTTAATAAAAGAGGGTTCTTAAATAAAAAGTATATACTTTTTCTTCTACCCTGTATATTACTACCAGTATCACCATTAAAAAGATCTTTAAAAGAGCTTTAAGAAAACACCACATTAGGTACATCTAACTTTATTAGTTTCTGGAAATATGACCATCCAAATCAGGTATTTAGGTAATTTTTAAAGTACCGCTATTTTGTAATAGGTGAAGATATTGACTTCGTATTCTAGGGTTATAAAGTACTCGTCAGGAGCTTTAAAATGATGTATCACTCGGACCCGCCTCTCTCATTTAAGAATTTTGGGGTGGTGGCCCTGGTGGTTAAGGGGTTAAAGGGGCGCCGTCCAATTTTTTGTAAAAAACGTCCTCCTCAATAAATATCTTTGACGTGTTTCAGCGATTTTCTCAAATCTGTCTCGTTTCGAAGATAACTTGAGTGGAAAGTTTTAAATGAACACTCTGTATAAACTCCCAAAAGATCGGTATAAAATTAGTTTTTAAAATAACTAATAAAGAAAGTGTTGTAAATAGCCTACAGCTTTAGGGACGGGCTAACTTAAATACTTTTTTCGCCCCTTGTTTTTAAAACCTTTAACTCTCGACTAGAAATTAGGTACTTTTAATTTATGTCGATAAAAAGTGCTATGACAACTTGAGTTATAGCATCTTTTATTTCACAAAAAAGTAGCTGAGGTAAACGAAACTGACAAGGTTACCAGCCCTATTACTACAAAAACATCCTGACACTTATGCAATTTGAATCATGTTTTTATTAACAAATATGGTGTGAACATCTCAAAAAATGATTGTGAAAAAACCAATATTGTAATTTAAAGAAAGGTGGCCAAAGATTTTAAAAAATTGGTCACGTAACTGAAGTAAACCAACAGCTTTTCACTAAATACGTTGGCCAAAGAGGAAGTACGTATTGTGTAATATAATTTTAAATATTGTGATCTTCTAAACCCTGATTTATGATTTTCTGTGTGAAATAAATAATAATTTTATACGAATTTTCATAATTAAATTGATGAGGATGGTAGATATTTGTTGGGAAAATATATAATATGGTATTATATAATTAAAGTGAGAGCAGTCATAGATGATCATCAAAATTCATTTATAAAATATATACCATGGTATCAACAGTATTTCGCAAGCGTCTATCGGAAATAATTTGCATTAAAAATATTTGTTTATTAAAAAGTTTAAACTTAATATGTATATTTTATACGGGTTACTGGAAAGCAGCCTTTTACTTTTCATAAATTGTAGAATTAATAGTTTTTTTTTCTTGTGTCGGTCAATTTTCATGTATGTCACTGTATTAAGTAGTAAATTAAAGAAAAACACCATAAATGGGCATTATCGAGTAAACCATCTGTTTGAGTCGTTTGACATGCCCGTGTGACACTAATAAGTTTTACATAATCTATGAATAATTTGGTTTTATTATACATAATAAAAGCAAACTTTAACATTATTTAAATTAAGAAAACTTAAGTAATTTTTATATTAGTCACCTTTTTAAGAAAGCGGTAATTAACCTTTAACCTGTACAAAAACTACAAGTTCTGTTTGAGAAGATTTTTAGAAAAAACTAAAAAATGATAAAGGTAAGCAAATATGGAATAGGTACCCAAATATGGAATACTCTAAACACCATTATAGCTATTTATGTATCAAGGGCGTTACTAGGACTATAATGCCCTGATGTCGAAATAGATTTCGACCTGATGGGCATTATAGTCTAGTAAAGCCCGTGGTGCATACAATGCTTTATGTTTTACCCAAAAAAGAGTTTTTCAATGACTAATTACATTATTTATTCGCAATTTAAAAAATAAGTTGCACCTGTACCTGTACACGTAAGTAGATAATGACTGGTGTTAAGTTTGACTTTGATGTTTCTATCAGTTAGGCATTTTTTATTTAACGATTTGCTCAAAATGGAAGAAATTCCACAAAATATAAGAGAAAAGGCCATAAAAGCGACCGAAAATCTTTTGCCAGTTAAATCAAGGCAGATGAGTGGGTCAAAATGACTATTGATGACATTGAAGATAGAGGAACAGTCTTGGTTATAAAGGTACCAGAAACCAAAACTTCAAGTTCAAAAAGTTTTACTATCATTGAAGAAGATTTAGGCGGTTTAAATTTAATAAAAAAGTACACAACATTAAGACCAGCTGGAATAAAGGAGCGAAGATTCTTTCTTACCTATAGAAAGGGTCGATGTACAGTACAACCCATTGGAAAAAATAACATAGGAAGCGTCCCAACATTGATAGCAAAATTTTTAAAATTGGATAATGCAAAAGCTTACACCGGCCACTGTTTGCATCGCACATCGTCAACTTTACTTGTTGAGGCAGGTGCTTCGTTTGAAACGCTAAAACAAGATGGGAAATGGAAAAGCTCTTCAGTAGCTGAAGGATATATAGAAGAAAGTATTTCATCCAAAAACAAAGTAGCCAAAATGATTGCCAATTCAGTTAATTCCGAGGTTAATTCCGTATCGACTATTAAAAATTCTTTAATGGACTGTTCTTCTATACAAAATAACGTTAGTGCTACCACCGCTGCTACCATCACAAAAAACACCGACCATTCTATAGTGGGATCAGCTACATTTTCCGGGACATTTCAATTTGTAATTTTTATGTTGGAAATAAAGTTTAATTTTTAGTATTGTTTAAAGAAAAATTATTTTTGTATAAACTTGATCTTTATTGTGAGAGAAATAAAATTGGATAAGCAATAAAATTTCCATATTAGCGCATTAGGGCATTATAAGCGGGCATTATCATAATGCCCTAGGTTTGATAGCAGGTATTATTGCTACCATAACATATTCCGTTTCTAAGGTATTACAGATCAATAATAAATAGGTAAAACATAAAAAGTTTAAGTTATTTAACAAGAAACTCTTTGAAAACTTTGATATAACATAGAAAGCAACAAAAATAATTTGAAAAAATCCCAGATCCAGGCGTCAGACTCTGGATTTAGCGCAGTTATTGTGCCCAGAGCCGACACCAACGCTGTGAGTGTCCCACCATCTAAATACACTAGGGATAAAAGAACTAACCAGTTGGACCGTAAAGGGATAAAAGGATACGTGGGGCACCACGAGTTTTTTTTATAGCTAACCGCTGTAAGTGGAGGGACTATACTGGACAATTTCTCAGAGCAGAATCCATAGAAGTACCTATAAAAATTCGATAAATCCCCCACAGACCGACGATGAGCGAGAGAAAGAAGCCTCTCTGTAAGCGAATGTTCTTTTATGAGACGAACAGCCCTTTTTGACTTGATTCTTGTCTTCTGATTCTTTTTTGCTTTATCAGAAGCTTTTTAAATAATTAAAGAACCCAAATATGGATTTGGGTACTATGTTCTGTCCATATTTGGATTTTCCGACGACTTAAAACTAGTGTTTATATTTTTTTATTTAAGAAATCAAATACCGTTAAAACCTACAACAAAATATCTGAACTATCTCTAAAAGTTATAAAAACAGTATTTCGTGCACATTTTGTACAAAAAAATACCTTAAAAGTTATAAGACAGCGATAAAACAAAACGTTACTACAGCGACGAAAGTGCTTGCACTACTGGCATGTTACCTCTTCTACTCGCGAATGAGCATTAAAAAAAAGAGACAAACCCTTCTTATTGCGTGTGTGAGTTTCCGTTTAAGGGAAATGCCGGTATTCCATATTAGAGACCCTATTAATTCATATTTGGTCACTTTCCTCTATTATATTTTATGGAATTTACAGAACTTTTTATAAAAATCAACTTTAATTACGTAAAAAATAAGTAAAGTTTTTATACGCCATCTTACGTAGACGCCCTGTATATTTTTACGCTAATTTAGAAGTTAGTGATATTAGCTTCCTGTTTCATAATCCGAGTGACATGCACTGAACGTTGAAATAGACCCTAAAGCTCATTTACACCATCATCTATTCCGCCATCACAAGGGTCATTTAACTTCAGCCTTTCTGACAATAAATGTTCCGCAAGGACTGGTAAATTAGAAGGTAGTCGGGCTTAAGAACACACTATATAGTATTAGAATGTTGGGACACGAAAAGGTCTGAAAATCTTATTTTGATTATTCTCGTTGTTTTTTCAATATTTTAATGACTAAATATATTTTTAATATCTTTAAGAGTTCTTAATAAATGTAAAATAAAGTATTAAAAATTCTAATCATAAAAATATTAGAGTATTTTTTTTACATATTTTTAATGAGAATGTGCCTTTTTTCTTAACAAGACTTTGTAATATATACCTTGTATACCCAAAAATTATTAGGATCTTTAAAAATAAATACAGGAAAATCGTATCTTTTACTTAATACTTTTAAATTACTTTTTACAACCTTTACCAACTCATAATTATTTTTAAGGCGTCCATTTCCTTAAACCAGTTAGTAAATTATAATAAAGAACATACACATACGATGGGTTTTTGACAAAACATTGTAAGCGACATTCGTCAATTTTACGGAAAACGGATTTTTCTCTTTTTATTGAGTTATTTTTAAAACGAACTTGGTGATTTTTGTATATCCAGGGTGGCCCACCATATTCGACACGGTCTGTAGCTGGATAACCATGGGGTTTTTAAAAAAGTAAATACTGAAACATATACAGGTCGGGTAAGGCCACAGTATAAAATTATTTTACTCTCTACAGGATATCTCAAAAAAGTGTGACGTATCAAAGTTATATTTTTTAAATGGAACACCCCATATTTTATGACGGTTTTAGATTCTACATAAAAAATAATTTAAGTTTGTTAATAGTACCAAGTGTCTAATTTTATTCGTTTTTGTGATATTTGATTTTTTGAAAAATGCAGAGGTAAAATTAAATTGATTTTACTTTAACACTTTTACACTTTAAACTTTAAAATGTGTTACAAGATTAAAAAAGTCTGCCTTATCATACGTAGGTCATATCGAGATCATAAATATACAGGGTAATCAAAAATAATTTCAATTTTTAGAAAGTCAAATAGCAATATCTCCCTTATTTTAAATGGAACACCCTGTATTTTTTACACTACATGATGACAAACCAAATGCTCTTTCAAATGGTGTATAGGTTGCCTATACCTATCTTTTATACGTTTTAAGTAAATTCCGTTTTAACATATTTTTATTCCAAATGTCTATTTAAATGTAAGTAGGCTGTGATATAGCTATGCCTATTTACTAAGCCGTTATTGCAAAATGTAAATTTGTTGGAAAAAAGCACAAAATTAAAAGATTTTGTATTATCTGCCACTATTTTTAAAAATTCACAGAAAAAAAATCATTAGTTGCTTATAATGCTACTTCCAATAACACTTATTTCAGCTGAATGTGGTAATGATAAAACTTGTGTTTTTAAACAATCCCAATAACGCCTCTGGTCAGTTATGACGACATTCTGTGACCTATAACTCGTTTCTTCCATTATCTATAATCACTGTGTCAAATTTTTTAAAGCAACTTTTAAGGTTATCAGATGGTTTCTCCTGGAATATTTTTCAGGATTAACTCTAGACTAAAGTAAACCATTTTTTTCACATCCTACCAGTATTATATCATCTTGTTGTTGTAGAAGAAGGGTTTTTATTTAAAATCAATGAAATTTCTTTTAAACTGCCTAAAACACTACTAATCAATAAATGGTCGTTGTTATTTTCTTAAGAAAAATATTAATGAGCTGCTATGTCACAGCCAACTTTAATTTAAATAAACATTTGGACTAAAAATTTGTAAAAACAGATTTTACTAAAAAGCACAAAAGATAGGTATAGGGCAACCTATACACCATTTGAAAGAGTATTTTATTTGTCATCATGTAACGTAAAAATAATACAGGGTGTTCCATTTAAAATAAGAGAGATATGGCTATTTGATTTTCTGAAAATTGAAATTATTTTTCGATCACCCTGTACAATATTTGATTTTGATTTGACCTACGTATGATATGGCAGACTTTTTCTAATCTTGTTACACATTTTAAAGTTTAAAGTGTTAAAAGTGTTAAAGTAAAATCAATTTAATTTTACCTCGTGCATTTTTCAAAAAATCAAATATCACAAAAACGAATAAAATTAGACACTTAGTACTATAAACAAACTTGAGTTATTTTTATAAAGTAGAATCTAAAACCGTCTTAAATATAGAGGGGTTTCATTTAAAAATATAACTTTGATACCTCACACTTTTTGAGACACCCTCTATGGAGCTAAAGTAATTTTGTGCTGTGGTCTTATCCGACCTGTATATGTTCCAGTATTTACTTTTTTAAAACCCCATGGTTATCCAGAAGACCGTGTCGGGCAGTATGGTGAGCCACCCTATACATTAGTGCACGGCTTTATTTCGGGTCTCGGTTTTTGTTTAAAAATAACGCAATGTAAAGATTAAAATCGTTTCCCGTAAAATTGACGAATGTCTGCTTTTACAATGTTTTGTCAAACCCATCGATATGCTATAAAAATATTCGTTTACTTCCAGCTTTTTGGCAGAGCTTTATTACTTTTGAGATAAAATAGACACTCACCCTTACGGAAAATTTATAACCTCAATATTAAAAAGTTAAGAAACCAAAAGACCAGGGTAGATAATTTTTAAAACGAAACAAAATTATAGTAGAATAAGACTCATTGTAAAAGGTAGAAAATATAACATAATTCATAGGAAAAATATAAATTCCACTTAATCTGAGGTCGAAGAGGGGGAGGAAGGGGTGATTAAAGCGTAAAATACGGCATTTCTAGATTTCCGGCCAAACTACAAGCTTAATGGACGATAGTTAAATTGAAAAGTTGTAGGCAATGTAAAGATGTACAACTTTTTTGTATTTAGCTTTTTTACATAACCTCACAATTTATGTGAAAATTTAAAAAAAACATGTATTTCGGTTTTTTATTTTATCTTTTACAAAAACAATTATTTTTATACGAAATTTGCTAAAAACGTACTCTTTATTTGTCCTAAATATACTGTAATTTTTTGGTTTTAAAATATTTATTTTTATACATTTTTTGACTTAATATTGAAAAAGTACCCTTATTTTCAATCGAAAATTCACGTGTCAAAATATCGGCATTTTCAAAAAAGTCGGTAAGCTTTTTGTTCGTTGAAATCTCTACTTTCGATGGTGTAAAAAAGTATACATTACCACGGTAAATTTTCTCAAGAAATGAATTTCCATAGGACTAGTTATTTTGCCGAAAATCGACAAAAACCGTTTTTTACCCTTAAAAACTCACGCCTTCCACTTTCGGACTCCAGATTGCCTGTAATTATTTTTATTATTTTTGTTGTTACTCTGTATTTTTCAATGGATTTCATCCTTCTATATTTTTTTTGGTTTCAAAATTATCATGACCCTAGTCTAATAACGATTTAAAATAAACGGATAAAAATTTTTTGCGTTTTCTGAGAACATTTACCACTGTAATGTATAGTTTTTTACACCATTAGAAAGTAGAGATTTTAGCGAACAAAACCGACTCTTTGGCAAATGCCGATATTTTGACACGTGAATTTTTGATTAAAAATAAGGGTTTTTTTATATTAAGGCAAAACATTTATAAAAATAAATATTTAAAAACCATAAACTTACAGTATGTTTAGGATAAATAAAGGTACGTTTCTACCAAATTTCGTGAAAAAATAATGGTTTCAATAAAAGATAAAAAATAAAAAACCAAAAACTTGTTTTTTTGAATTTTACACATAAATTGTGAGGTTATGTAAAAAAACTTAATACAAAAGTTGTACATCTTTACATTTGCAACTTAACTTTTTTCCATTAAGCTGTAGATTTGTGCCGAAAATCTAAGAAAAACCGTATTTTACACCTCACCCCCCTTTTTGCTCCCTTCCCGACTACAGATCGAGGGGAATTTATTTTTCCCATAAATTTTGTTACATTTTCTACCTTTTTTTTAATGGGCTTCATTCAATTATAATATTTTTTCACTTTTTTACTTTTTTTTAAAGGCACCGGTCCTAAAATATTTATGTGTCATTATTGACCCTTTAACTTGTTTAATCTAAACATGTGCAATCACCATTATTTTTAGGGTGTTCATTTGAGCACTTTCCACTCAAGTTATCTTCTCGAAACAGAGACAGAGGGTTCTTAAATAAAAAAATATGTATGCTTTCTTCTACCTGTATATTACTACCAGTATCACCATTAAAAGACCTTTAAAGAGCTTTAAGAAAACACCACATTAGGTACATCTAACTTTATTAGTTTCGGAAATATGGCCATCCAAATCCAGGTATTTAGGAATTTTTAAAGTACCGCCATTTTGTAATAGGTGAATATATTGACTTCATATTCTAGGGTTATAAAGTACTCGTCAGGAGCTTTAAAATGATGTATCACTCTCGACCTCGCCTCTCATTAAGACTTTGGGGTGGTGGCCCTGGTGGTTAAGGGGGTTAAAGGGGCGCGGTCCACTTTTTGTAAAAAAACGTTCTCCTGAATAAATATCTTGACGTGTTTCGGCGATTTTCTCAAATCTGTCTCGTTTCGAAGATAACTTGAGTGGAAAGTTTTGAAATGAACACCCTGTATATTATCCTATTCATTAACGTATTATTTTTTGCTAAATATTTTACAGATACTTAAGTAAGTGGGCTATAGAAAAGACCAATAAACTAATCATGAACCTTTTAATAGAAATTTTTACTGTTATTTTTGCGGTCCAATTCTCAAAGTGCCTATTTTTTAAAATTACATAATTAAATTATTTTGTGTAACTAATATTACAATAAATGTTTATTACTTTGAACCAATTTATCTTTATAGTTCAATTTTACTTTTATAGTTAAGTTATAACTATATATACTAATAAATAAGTAGTAAAAACCAGTTATACTTAAAGATCCTACATAATCAGTATTAATAAAATCTAAGAATAAAAACTACATACCTGTATATACCCTTTTTGAGTTAAGGATGCTTTAGGAACTAACGTGTTTTTCAATTGGTCTTGACTTTTGATTGGTGCTAAGGACTGATGTGCTGCAGAGAAAATTACTGACTCAACTATCTGAAGTAATATTCCCAAAATAAGAGCAGTAATTATTGAAATGCCTTTCTTTAATTTCATTTCTTTCTAAAATAAAAAAAGTAAATGTAGTTAATTTCTTTTGGTAAAGGTAAAACAACTTTTATCAAGCAGGTAGGTAATTGGTTAAATTTTTGGTAGGTTATTATAGTTACCACGAAAATTTAAAATTCAGCTCTGCCGTTATGTTTTGCCAGTACAATAATAGCTATTTATGTATCAAGGGCGTTACTAGGACTATAATGCCCTGAAGGTCGAAGACCTAGGGCTATTTCGACCTGATGGGCATTATAGTACAGTAAAGCCCGTGGTGCATACTAATGCTTTATGTTTTACCCAAAAAAGAGTTTTTCAATGACTAATTACATTATTTATTCGCAATATAAAAAATAAGATTGCACCTGTACCTGTATACATAAGTAGATAATGACTGGTGTTAAGTTTGACTTTGATGTTTATTGATCAGTTAGTCAGTTGGCATTTTTTATTTAACGATTTGCTCAAAATGGAAGAAATTCCACAAAATATAAGAAAAAAGGCCATAAAAGCGACCGAAAATCTTTTGCCAGTTAAATCAAGGCAACAGTATGATCGGGAGTATGGCATATTTGGTATTTGGAAAGATGCGAACGCAATTCTTCAAATAACCGAAACCGTTTTAATGGCATATTTTTAGGAACTGGTAAGTTATTGATTTTATTTTAATACATATGTTTGTATAAACTTGATCTTTATTGTGAGACGAAATAAAATTGGATAAGCAATAAAATTTCCATATTAGCGCATTAGGGCATTATAAGCGGGCATTATCATAATGCCCGCTTATAATGCCCTAGGTGTGATAGCAGGTATTATTGCTACCATAACATATTCCGTTTCTAAGGTATTACAGATCAATAATAGATGGGTAAAACATAAAAATAGTATTTAAATCCCAACCTGCTCTATTGCCTTGTTCAGACCCGGCTAGTAATTTAGTCGAGTAGCGAGTAATTGTATTCTCGTGCGTGTGGACAGCTACTGTACTAAACTACTTTCCTTATTTTTACTCAAAGTCGGTCTATATAAGGTCACGACATTCGGCCATATTGCTTTGACGTGTTATGACGTCACATCTCCTATGTAAAATGAAATGCTCAAATTCTAGACGCCACTCGGATTGATCATCAGCTTTAATTTTACCCAGTCTTGCCAACTTTTCTCCGTGGGGTGCCCTTCCTTGCGTCCCCGACCTCGAACCGCCTAAAAGTTGAGGATATGTCGCAACCTTATAAATATAAACTAACCTTGGGTCACAGCAAGAAAATGTATTAAAAAAACTTGTAGGGTGATACAATATTTTGTGTTGTGATTAAAAAATCTTTTATTTTTAAGAATTTAAAACACATACAATTTTAAATTAATTAAATAAGCGACTCATTTTTTCTTTCAAGAAAGTTTTAATGACCAAATTGTTACATAGCTGTTTAATCAACTCTAAGCTAAACTTGCGGTAAAGTTTGGAACTGCTGCGATTATTTACTTTGAAATATCTTATCCTGTTTGCCAAGTATATCAACTATACCTATGAGATAAGATGAAAGGGAATTTATAGAGGAATGGTAAATAGTTTGCTGTATGTGCATACCATATAAAGTAATGGGGGTTAGCTAAAGATATTCCAAAGAAATTCCTATAAACCAGACACTAAATCGGTCGGCGAGTAACTAAGGTTACTGACATTTTAGACAAACGCAACGTGATATACAGTGTGTCTACGTAAGTTGACGTCATATGAGAACTTTTCACTATTGATTTTACGAAAAAATGTTATTTATTAAAAGTTCTGGATGGTCCAAAACCCAAAAACAACCATCAAATATCGAGTTGTATCAGACATCTACGAGCTTTTAACAAAAATGAAGTTTTTGCTTATTATTTTGCCTATTATTTAAAAATTATTATAAAGAAAGATATGTGTAGAATTAAAAATTACTTTTAAATATGCAATTTTGTTTATTTACAAAATAAGTATATATTTTAAAAAAATTTCTGCTATAATGGTGAAAATTTATGTTTGCACATTAGTGCACTACATTTCATGATTATAAATGTCATAGGACAGTTTTAACTAAACTTTTAAATTAATTGTTATAAAAAAGAAGAATGTACAAACTTAAATTTTATCAATTTTCGCAGAAAAAAAAATTTTTGGAAATAAATAAAATTGCATATTTAAAAGTAATTTTCAATTCTTTATATCTTTCTTTATAACAATTTGTGATATCAGCAAAATACAGGTACTTTACTCTTAAGCAAAAATTTCATTCTTGGCCAAACTTCGTAGATGGCTGACACAATTTAAATCTGATGATTGTATTTAAGATGCAGAACTTTTTATACAAAAATAACTTTTTTTCGTAAAATTAATTTCAAAAAAGTTTCTCATCTGACTCCACCAACTTACGTGGACACACTGTATACCGGGTGTTGCTCCGTCGAGCGGGACATAGAGAATCCCATGTAAATTTTAGCACAGTAGTCAAATATTGGCTGTCCCATTATTTTAAAGAAAATATTATTAGGATTTTTAAAGAGCACGAAAAGTTGTACCCAGTGTACAAATTTCAGCTCTTTTCAGTCCGCCAGCTAAGAGATAAATGCTAAAATAAGTTACGAATCTTCTATCTTCTTACCCGCCTTGTTTATTAGAAGTTTATAATAAAATACCAGAAAAATTATTTAACCTCTTACTCTTAAGTTGTCAGATCAATGTCACATTATTTTTAAATAATGAACTACTTAAATCAGAAAAAATCACTATTATAAAATGGTTTTACAAGGAAATAGTTATCGAAGAGTAGCGGACATGTTTGCAGCCTATTTTGCCAATAGGCCAATACCAAGTAAATCGACAATAGAACGGACGATAAAAAATTTGAAACTACAGGCACAGTAATCAATAATTGCAAATGTGAAGAAAATCGACGTGATCTTTCGCCAAACGATTTTTTTCTATGGGGACATTTAAAAACTAAGCTACCAATAAAAAATATGAAAATTTAGTCTAGCTAAGGAAATGCTAGTTCCGCTGAATTGTCCAGAATATCTATGTACCAACTAGCCAACGTAAGAAATGAGTTTTATAATCGTTTGGGTTATTGTCTGGCAGTTAATGGAGGAATATTTGAGCATTTGATTAAATCCTGATATTTTCGTCATAAATTGATTTCTAAATGTAGAAAAATTTGTTTTATTGTCTTGCGTAACTGTGAGTGCATGTGTTGAAATTAGCTGTAAACTAAAATTAAATGCAAGGCTTCTTTTTGAAATTCCCGTATAAAATTGTTCAGTTTTGGCAATGACATTATAAATTAATGATCTAAATTGTCACTGATAAATCGATATGGTGTTTTTATTGTTGATTTGTAGAGTACAGGGTGCATAATGAGATACTACGTTGCCAGAAGTATTAAGCAGTTTACTCTTTACTGGTTGGTTGAAAAATGCTCATAGTTTCATTTTGGGTGGAACTTACTGTGCTCTTCAATAAATCCTAATAGCATTTTTTTCTAAAATAATTAGGGAGCCAATATTTGACTACTTCAAAATTTACATGGGATTCCCTATGTCCCGCTCGACGGAGCAACACCCGGTATTTTGTTCATGTGTTTTTCCTAATTAAAAATGCCCAAAGTATCGATTTTCGTCCGATCGAACAAAAGCCTATTTATCAGGACCAGAGTGGACTAAGTAAGCTTCTTCGACTCTATACATATAATTAAATCTGATAGATATGAATTCTGCTATTAAAAATGCATGTTAAAGCACTTCTAAAGATTTTGTAAAATGGAACGCTCTAGTTCCCAAAGTTCAAATATACTCGATTAAAATTATTGCTTAAGAATTTAAATAGTTTCGAAAAAATAGATCTTTCAGCTATTACCTCCTTTAGAAAATAAATTTAAATTCAGAAAATATAGAGGTAATGCAGTTAATACATTCGTCCTTCTGTATCTTTTAAGTATAGTGAGAACATTTTAAAAGCGCAAATTCGGTACCCTTTGAAAATAATACAAAAACATAAAAAAGGCCGCCTGCAATCGGACTATTTTATACAAAGGCGCCGCTATCCTTTACAGCGACGCGCCGATACACTATATGGGATAGTATTCCATTATTTGGGCCAAAAAGCAACTTTGAAATTTTAATGGTTTATGCTGTGTATTTTAAAGTAGATACTCCAAACTACATGTACGCAAAATTATAAAAGGATATTACGATTTCTATTGGGGTAATAAGAAACTTGAAGATGTATTTTAAGTAGACATAAATATACAACATTTAATCTACTAAGTTTATTATTAGCCTTGTTTACTAAAAAAAGTAAAAGGGTTTAAATAATAAGAGCTATTGTTGCCTTTTTTTCTTTATCATTTTTTGTCCTTACAATTGCCATGCTACTCTTTGCTACTTCTGATTGTAAGGACAGATACAGGATTTTTTATAATTTACAAGGTTTTCCATTTTAAAAATTAATATGATTTGTCCTACACTGTATATCTTAAAAGATAAAAGCATTCCGATGAAAGATGTGGATTCCACAGAATCTACCCAACAAAACTGTGTGTTTTATTTATTTTATAGGTACGTTAAAAAATAAAGGAAGTTGGGAAGATGTAACTCTATTACGCTTCTAAGAATAATTTAAAATTATTTTTCAGATTTGGATCGTCATATTTCTGAAACTAATTGAGATAGACACATCAAATGTAGTATTTTTTAAAGCTTTTTAAGATTTTTCTAGTGGTGATATAATATTCAGGGTATTCCATTTAAAAAAATCATACTTATTGTCGTACCCTGTATGTCATATTATTATGAGATAATAATTATATTATCGGATTACTGATTAGAATACTACCGAATTAACCAAACAAGCTGCTATTTTAGTTTATTTTGTACAATAAAAAATAATAATGTTAAGGGGGTGTAAATTTATAATAGCATATAATAAGTTTTAGGTCCCCAAAAGTATTTGTAATAATGCATATTTTTTTCAATAATTTGCCAGTAAAAAGCACCCTCATTTTAAGATTGGTAAGTTTCAGAATTTTGACCAAAAATTTTATTTCTATCCCATAGTGCGATGACCACCTGCATCAACCGGCATATCATAAAAGAAATATAGTAAAGGCGGCCGCGAAGACAAGCATGCCGATTTATTTGCTTTAAACTTTTTGTGATTTTTTTTCTTATCAAAGAGCACCGAATTTACATTTTTAAAGTGTTCCTTCTATAAATAACAGTACGAAAATTTGTAATTGTTCTTTAAAATTTGCAATTCCAGGCTTAATTAATCACCTTTTGTCCGTGACAGTGAACCGTGCCGCTGTATAAAGACAACCCGCAACAGCGATCGCTTGTGAAAGAAGCGTTTGCTTCACATTTCCGTCTTAAAAGGCAAAAAGTGTTCCGAGGTTTATTGCGGTTTTATGCAAAACAAGCTCCGTTCCACATTTTTTTACTTAGATCCCATTAAATTGCGTAAAGGATAAATAAAAAGAAATTATAACGGAAAAACCGAGGCCGCTGTTTTTCTTTAACGCAGCTTTAGGTTTTTGTTCGATTTTTTCACGCTGTTGAAAAATGTAGAGAAAGTATGCCTTTTAGAAATACGTATTTACTCATGATAAAACAAACATAGTGCGTTGACTGGTATAATCATAGAAATGGTCTTCATCATACTGCTACAAACTTTTTATTTTGTACATTTTTTTATGTTTGGACAATCCACGAAGGCTCAAAGCCTAAATACTAACGTACCTTGGGTGTCTTAAGCAGGCTAAGAGGAAGTTTGTTAACACGGGACTTAAAAACTTAAAGATTTGGGGGAGAGGAAAAGACCTCCGCTGGCAGTAGGTTCCACAGTCTAGAAACTCTAGGGATAAAAGAACGAACGAAATGGGAAGTTCAGGGCCTGTCCAATTGGACGGTATAGGGATGCAAATGTGCGGCACCACGAGTTTCTCTGTTGGGAGCTGCAAGAGGAGGGACTATACTGGATAATTTGTCGGAGCAGAAGCCGTAAAAGTATCTATAGAAGAGCGATAGATCTCCCACAGCTCAACGATGGGCAAGAGAAGGAAGTCTTTGAGTAAGTAAAGGATCGTTAATAAGACGAATAGCCCTTCTTTGAATAGCATCAAGAATGCTGAGGATTGTAGGGGATGCCATTCCCCAGACATGAGAACAATATTCCAGAGAGGGTCGAATTTGAGACACATACAAAGTGTATAAATTGGAAGGGGAAAAATACTTTTGGCTCGGAAAAGAAATCCAAGCTTTTGACTCCGCGGTGGCTATAGATACAATGTGTTTATGCCAGTTAAGGTTATTTTCAAACGTGATTTTTTCGCGACAAGGAACATAATTGTGTTTTAGATGCATTAAATTGAATGAGATTTTTGGCACCCCAATTCAATATCAAATTGAGATCCTGTGAAAGAGATATCTGCATCGCCCTACGTTTGCCTTCCAAGTTGAGAGATTGGCTTGGGAACTTGTGGAGTGAAGGGTACTATCGTCAGCATAACTATGAATGGGATTGGTTGTGGAAGAAAGAAGGTCGTTGATGTGAAGAAGAAACAAAATTGGTGCTAGTACTGAACCCTGAGGCACTCCAGCATTAATTTCGTGAAAGCTTGAAGAGTGGTCATCAACAATGACTGATATACGTCGATTAGAAAGATAACGATGGATTGGAGAGCCAAGAGCAGAGTTTAGTTGGAAGACCATAGGAGGGAAGTTTATTAAGAAGTGCGTCATGCCAGACTTGGTCAAAAGCTTTAGATATATCAAGAGCAATGGTCTGGGACTCACCTAGAAACTCAAGAGACTTGTTCCAGTTGTGTGAAACGAAGGAAAGAAGATCTCCTGTGACGAAATCTGTATTGCCTGTCATGTAAAATTTTATGTTTTTCTAAATACCTAAGAATTTGCGAGTTAATGGATTTCTCCATTACTTTACAAAGCATTGAGAGGAGTGAAATGGGTCTATAGTTGGATGAAAGAGATTTAGATCCTTTCTTGGGAATAGGCTGGACACGTGCAGCCCTCCAGCTGTCTGGAAAAATACCCGTGTCATAAGAAATTTACCACCTTTTTGCGTTAGGATGTATTTTATGCCTGCCATATACGAATTTAATAATAAACAGTTTAAAACCTCACCAAGTATCACTAGGGGTGAGGAGGGTGGGGTGTTAAAAATTCTTTTAAAAAAACATTACGTGATTATTGAGGTCCCCCAAGCAAAATTTTGTTCAAATTAATCTTGTTGATGTGACCAATTTCAAACCAAATGTTGCATTTTTACCCAAATTTTTTAATACCTTATGCCAAGTTTACATACGACATTTATTGTATGATATTTATGTCAGACACACAATTCTGGTTAATGTAAACGATCAAAAATTTATGTCTGATAGAATTTTTTTATTGATAACATTTCTGACATAAATGTCATGTAATAAATGTCAGATGTAAACCTACCATTATGGAATAATTTAACATCATATTTTTTGGCACTCTATTCAATTTTAAAGCCCTAGCTTTTTCTTTTTATTCAAATCAATATCTTTATTTTAAAAGGGAAATACATTTTTAAAGTAGACAATTAACATTAACATTTTTATTTTGTATGATAAAAAATAAATAAATTAGTTTGGTAAGTTGGTTTCGTAGTTAACCAATTAGTAATCAGATATAAGTTATCTTTTAAGATATACACACCATCCAAATCTAAAGTTTCCCCAATATGTTGGCAATATAATAGCTATTAATGTATCAAGGGCGTTACTAGGACTATAATGCCCTGAAGGCCAGAGGCCCTCGGGCTATTTCTGACCTGATGGGCATTATAGTCCAGTAAAGCCCGTGGTGCATACAATGCTTTATGTTTTACCCCAAAAAGAGTTTTTCATGACTAATTACATTATTTTTCGCAATATAAAAAATAAGTTGCACCTGTACCTGTATACGTAAGTAGATAATGACTGGTGCTAAGTTTGACTTTGATGTTTCTATCAGTTAGTCAGTTGGCATTTTTTATTTAACGATTTTCTTAAAATGGAAGAAATTCCACAAAATATAAGAGAAAAGGCCATAAAAGCGACCGAAAATCTTTTGCCAGTTAAATTAAGGCAACAGTATGATCGGGAGTATGGCATATTTGGTATTTGGAAAGATGCGAACGCAATTCTTCAAATAACCGAAACCGTTTTAATGGCATATTTTCAGGAACTGGTAAGTTATTGATTTTATTTTAATACATATGTTTGTATAAATTTGATCTTTATTGTGAGAGAAATAAAATTGGATAAGCAATAAAATTTCCATATTAGCGCATTAGGGCATTATAAGCGGGCATTATCATAATGCTCGCTTATAATGCCCTAGGTGTGATAGCAGGTATTATTGCTACCATAACATATTCCGTTTCTAAGGTATTACAGATCAATAATAGATGGGTAAAACATAAAATATATTACGGCCATCATAATTAAATTGCATTGTTTTTTTTAAGTTAATATTTTCTTTTAAAATAGATTTAGATACTGATAAAAATAAGACAAAAATGTTAAGAAAGGATGGAGCTTTAAAAATGCATCATTTGTCTCTTCCCTATATATTAACTTATCCCATAAAACTTTTTACAACCCCCATATTAGAAAATAATATTGATGGAAGAAGCTATAATTGGTCCAAAAAATAATTGAAATTGGTCAAAAAACAAAGAGTGATTCAAGATTAAATTTGAACAAAATTTTGTTTGTCCGCTTTTTTTTGTCTAGAAGTGTATTTCTTTACCTAAAATGTATTTTTTGATAGCTGCCGTTACAGCTCTTTTTTTGCGGCTCGATGTAGAATACTTGGATGTCATCGATTTACATAATAGACCGGTAAATTAAAATACAACAGTAATAGTATATTACATTACAAGGGTGGAAAATGACTTATTTCACATAAGTGCGACTAACCCACGCGTGTAAGAAAGTGATTTTCACACAAGTAATGTACACTATTTTTCCTACGACCACAAGTTATTTACCAAAAAAACAATAAAAGTTGTTTGTCTTCACGGAAAAAATAAGAAAACAATTGACAACTTTGCATCACTAGGGTGATATACAGGTTTGGCGAGTTGAATCTAACGGATTGCGTTTTAATGTATTAGACACTAATAGATAGAGAGTAGACAGAGAACGACTGCATAGGTAACCGCCCACCGATAGCGACGCCGATTCCTCGTACTGCTCGGGTCCGCTCGATGTGAATGTAAATTTCGGCTGCCCCGCAGTGCACTTTAGCAAGCGCTTGGAGATGGGTAGGTCAAATAAAGTATTGGAATTTCACGCGCTCACGACAGATAAAAATTTATGTTGTTTTTTAACGTGCCCATAATAGCAAGTCAAAAAACAACTTTAATATGCTCAAATCTTAAAAACCTTTGGTGAAAAGAAAATACAATATTCTAAAATAAAATGAAAAATAACTCTTAAACAAAAAAATAATTCTAATTAAATGGATTATTTAATAAGGTGTTCAAATACACCTCCTTGTTGGGCTTCACAGTATCCCAACCTGTCGTAAAATTCTCTACGTACATTTGCTAACATTTCAGGTGTAATGGACCTAGAAATATTAATAATTCTAAGCCGCAATTCGTCCAAATTAACGGCTCTTTCATGTCGGTGTTGGTAGAGAATTTCTTTCAAATAGCCCCATAAGAAGTAGTCGCAAGGCGTCAGATCTGGAGATCGCGGAGGCCATGGTATGGTACCTCTTGTGGAAATAAGCCGTCCAGGAAAAGTGTTTGTTAAATAGTTCTGCACTTGTCTAGCGTTGTGAGCGGGACATCCGTCTTGTTGAAACCAAATTTCATTAATATTAACATCCAAGTTTCGTACAGCGGGTATAATATTTTGTTGCAATAAAAGTAAATATCTCTCAGAGTTCAAGGTACCATCAATGAAAAAAGGACCTACAATGTGGTTGGCTAAAATACCAGCCCAAACATTTACCTTTTCCGGGTATTGAGTTCGTAATGGCACACTTAAATGTAGATTTTCCCGAGACCAATATCTCACGACTGAAGAATTATGTCGACCTAGAAGAGAAAAAGATGACTCGTCTGTAAATAAAATATTACTTGTGAAGTCGTCATTTTGATCAATTTTTTCTCTTAGGGTTTCACAAAACTCCATGCGTTTTATTTGATCTTCTGGAAAAATCTCTTGAGTGTTTTTAATTTTGTAGGCTTTGTACTTATTTCTTTTCAAAATATCATGCACTGTACGGCTTGGAATATCAAGATCTTCAGAAATTTGGGAGCTAGAACAAGGTTCACTTATTTCCACAAAAGCACACACATTGACCTCATTTTCAATCCTAGCGTCAGGTGTTTTGCACATCGATTTACACATCCCGACTGCTCAAACTTATGCCAGATATTATAAATTGTTTTAGCAGTAGGGATTTGCTCATCAGGATATGCAAATATAAAACGGCCGACAACTTCTTCTGCACTCTCCGCACGACAATACCATTTAATGATATTAATCTTTTGTTCAACAGTGAAGACCATTTTTACTTTATTACTGTATCCGCCTTCGTACCAAAGGTTAAAATAAATTGTAAACGTGATCGGCTAACACGTACTTGGTATGCGAAAAATTGCAAACGAACTTTGACCGGACTGATAAGCGCAACGACGACGCGATAGCCGCCGAGGGAGGAGTCAAGCGTGTTCTCGCTCTACTCCGTCTTTTTCTTACACATTGCCCAAAAATCATATTCGAAACTTTTCAAGCGCCGAACGTCTATAATAGGCTGTCCTAAGTATCCTTAACAAACTACCAAGTCAAAAATAACAAATCGGGAAGAAAATTTAAGCCACTATAAAACCACAAGATATTTAAATAAAATTGTCTTTTTGTGGTCCTGAAGAAAGACCACATTTAATTTACTTTTAATGTTATTATTGTACTTCCCAAATTTCTGAGGTAACATTTTTTATAAAAATTAAAAAAAAATTAGTTGTTTGCATTACCAAACTTTCTTTTTTGCGGTCACTTTTTTTCTTTAATTAGTTTTATTAGAAAATTGTATAATTTTTTTAATACCGCTCAATTACCTGCAAAAAAATTAGTGATAGGCAACATTGTTAACGCTTTTTACGCAAACTGTTAATGTGATATTAAATGTATACTTATGGAGTTACACATGGGGATTAGTGTTAAATTATACGGTGAAAGCTATTATCCCTTGATACGATAACAAAATACACAGCTGACATAGTTCTACTTTAAACCTTAAATTAAGTCAAATTTTCCCTTTTTTTAGATTATATGGCGTAATTTAAGGAAATGTCGTTTTAAGTCGACTAACGCTACTTGCATATGTTATTTTATTCTTCAGGAAACTAAATTTGTTGCAATTTACCAACAAGTCATGAATATAAATCACTTCTTTACAATTTATAGGAGAATTAATTTTAAGCAAGAAGACTTTTATTGCATTTATGAATAAAATAAATTTAAAGTCACTAAACACGCTTGCAAAATATGGTTTTGGGTTTAATTTTTTTATTAACTAATGTTAGGTTTATAGATCCGAAATAAATATTAATACTGGCAATAGCCCGGTGTCAGCTTAAATTTTAAAGCCTTACGGAAATGATTTTTTAAAAACGTTGATGGCTGATTTTAACTGCCTTTTTTTCGAAATTGACATGTCAAAAATCGACTTTTTCGGGTAATTTTTATAGTATACCGGGTGTTGCTCCGTCGAGCGGGACATAGGGAATCCCATGTAAATTTTGAAGTGGTCCAATATTGGCTCCCGTAATTATTTTAGAAGAAAATATAATTAGGACTTTTTAAAGAGCACGAAAAGTGGTACCCAGTGTACAAATTTCAGCTCTTCTCAGTCCGCCAGCTAAGAGATAAATGCTAAAATAAGTTACGAATCTCCTATCTTCTTACCCGCCTTGTATTATTAGAAGTTTAAAATAGAATACTAGAAAAATTATTTAACCTCTTACTCTTAAGTTGTCAGATCAATCATCACATCATTCTTAAATAATGAACTACTTAAATCAAGAAAAAAATCACAAAAAGTTTAAAGCAAATAAATCGGCATGCTTGTCTTCGCGGCCGCCTTTACTATATTTCTTTTATGATATGCCGGTTGATGCAGGTGGTCATCGCACTATGGGATAGAAATAAAATTTTGGTCAAAATTCTGAAACTTACCAATCTTAAAATGAGGTGCTTTTTACTGGCAAATTATTGAAAAAAATATGCATTATTACAAATACTTTTGGGGACCTAAAACTTATTATATGCTATTATAAATTTACACCCCCTTAACATTATTATTTTTTATTGTACAAAATAAACTAAAATAGCAGCTTGTTTGGTTAATTCGGTAGTATTCTAATCAGTAATCCGATAATATAATTATTATCTCATAATAATATGACATACAGGGTACGACAATAAGTATGATTTTTTTAAATGGAATACCCTGAATATTATATCACCACTAGAAAAATCTTAAAAAGCTTTAAAAAATACTACATTTGATGTGTCTATCTCAATTAGTTTCAGAAATATGACGATCCAAATCTGAAAAATAATTTTAAATTATTCTTAGAAGCGTAATAGAGTTACATCTTCCCAACTTCCTTTATTTTTTAACGTACCTATAAAATAAATAAAACACACAGTTTTGTTGGGTAGATTCTGTGGAATCCACATCTTTCATCGGAATGCTTTTATCTTTTAAGATATACAGTGTAGGACAAATCATATTAATTTTTAAAATGGAAAACCTTGTAAATTATAAAAAAATCCTGTATCTGTCCTTACAATCAGAAGTAGCAAAAAGTAGCATGGCAATTGTAAGGACAAAAAATGATAAAGAAAAAAGGCAACAATAGCTCTTATTATTTAAACCCTTTTACTTTTTTTTAGTAAACAAGGCTAATAATAAACTTAGTAGATTAAATGTTGTATATTTATGTCTACTTAAAATACATCTTCAAGTTTCTTATTACCCCAATAGAAATCGTAATATCCTTTTATAATTTTGCGTACATGTAGTTTGGAGTATCTACTTTAAAATACACAGCATAAACCATTAAAATTTCAAAGTTGCTTTTTGGCCCAAATAATGGAATACTATCCCATAGTGTATCGGCGCGTCGCTGTAAAGGATAGCGGCGCCTTTGTATAAAATAGTCCGATTGCAGGCGGCCTTTTTTATGTTTTTGTATTATTTTCAAAGGGTACCGAATTTGCGCTTTTAAAATGTTCTCACTATACTTAAAAGATACAGAAGGACGAATGTATTAACTGCATTACCTCTATATTTTCTGAATTTAAATTTATTTTCTAAAGGAGGTAATAGCTGAAAGATCTATTTTTTCGAAACTATTTAAATTCTTAAGCAATAATTTTAATCGAGTATATTTGAACTTTGGGAACTAGAGCGTTCCATTTTACAAAATCTTTAGAAGTGCTTTAACATGCATTTTCAATAGCAGAATTCATATCTATCAGATTTAATTATATGTATAGAGTCGAAGAAGCTTACTTAGTCCACTCTGGTCCTGATAAATAGGCTTTTGTTCGATCGGACGGAAATCTATACTTTGGGCATTTTTAATTAGAAAAAACACATGAACAAAATATACAGTGTGTCTACGTAAGTTGGTGTCAGACGAGTAACTTTTTAAAATTAATTCTACAAAATAGCGTTATTTGTTATAAAAAATTTCTGCATCTAAAATACAATCATCAGATATTAAATTGTGTCAGCCATCTACGAAGATATTTAGAATTAAAAATGACTTTTAAAAATGAATATTTTTTTATTTTCAAAAAAAAATTTTTATTTTTTTCTGCGAAAAATTGAGAAAATTTAAGTTTGTACAAGTTCTTCTTGTTTTTTTATCTTTGGACAAACCACGAAGGCTTAAAGCCTAAATACTAACGTACCGTGGGTGTCTTAAGCGAGGTAAGAGGGAGTTTGTTGACACGGGACTTAAATACTTGAGGATTTGGGGGAAAGGAAAGACCTCCGCGGGCAGCAGGTTCCACAATCTAGAAACTCTAGGGATAAAAGAACGAACAAAGTGAGAAGTTCGAGGCCTGTCCAGTTGGACCGTATAAGGATGCATACGCGCGGAATCACGAGTTTCTCGGTTGGGAACCGTGAGTGGAGGAACTGTACTGGACAATTCTTCAGAGGAGAAGCCATGGAAGTACCTATAAAAAAGCGATAAATCCCCCACAGCCCAACGATGGGCAAGATAGGGAAGCCTTTCTGTAAGTGAAGGATCATTAATGAGACGAATAGCTCTTCTTTGAATAGAATCAAGAATGCTTAGGGTTGTGAGGGACGCCATGCCCCAGATATGGGAACAATATTCCAAGGGAGGTCGGATTTGGGACACATATAAAGTGTATAAATTAGAAGCGGAAAAATACTTTTTGGCTCGAAAGAGAAATCCAAGCTTTTTGAAGCTGCCGTGGCTATAGATACAATGTGTTTATGCCAGTTAAGGTTACTTTCAAATGTGACGCCCACAAGATTGAAGGTGTCTTTGCTTTATAAAACTTGGCCGCTCATAAATAGAGGATGAGTATTTGATGACTTTTTCGCGACAAGGAACATGATTGTGTTTTGTATGAATTAAAATGAACGAGATTCTTGGCGCCCCAATCCAATATTAAATTAAGATCCTGCGAAAGAGATATCTGCATCGCCCTGCGTTTATTTTCCAAGTCAAGTTTAGTGATGGGTTTAGAAACCTGAAAACTGGAGTGAAGGGTACTATCGTCGGCGAAACTATGAATGGAATTAGTTGTGGACGAGAGAAGGTCGTTAATGTGAAGAAGAAACAATGTTGGTGCCAGAACTGAGCCCAGAGGGACTCCAGCATTTACTTGGTGAAAGCTTGAAGAATGGCCGTCCACAATAACTGATATACTTCGATCAGATTGATAACTAGAGAGCCAAGTACAGAGTTTGGTTGAAAGACCATAGGAGGAAAGTTTAATAAGAAGTGCGGCATGCCAGACCTGGTCAAAAGCTTTGGATATATCAAGAGCAAGGATCTGGGACTCACCTAGAAACTCAAGAGACTTATTCCAACAGTGTGATACGAAGGAAAGAAGATCTGCTGTAGATCTTTTGTGGTGAAATCCATACTGCCTGTCATGCAAAATTTTGTGTTTTTTGTTTATAACAATAAATTTAAAAGTTTATTTAAAACTGTTCTATGATATTTATAATCATGAGCTGTAGTGCATCAAATACACAAAAATAAATTTTTACCATTAGAGCAGAAAAAAATCCTTTTAATTTTAAACAACTTTTTTATAACAATTTTTGATAATGGCAAAATACAAGTACCTTGCTCTTAAGCAAAAATTACATTTTTGGCAAAACCTCGTAGATATCTGATACAACTTGATATCTGATGGTTGTTTTTAGGTTTTGGACCATGGCAGAACTTTTTATAAATAACATTTTTCGTAAAATCAATAATAAAGTTCTCATATGATGTCAACTTACGAAGACACACTGTATATCATGTTGCGTTGGTCTAAAAAGTCAGTAACCCTAGATACCCACCGACCGATTTGTGTCTGGTTTATAGGAATTTCTTTGGAATATCTTTAGCTAACCCCCATTACTTTATATGGTATGCACATACAGCAAACTATTTACCATTCCTCTATAAATTCCCTTTCATCTTATCTCATAGGTATAGTTGATATACTTGGCAAACAGGATAAGATATTTCAAAGTAAATAATCGCAGCAGTTCCAAACTTTACCGCAAGTTTAGCTTAGAGTTGATTAAACAGCTATGTAACAATTTGGTCATTAAAACTTTCTTGAAAGAAAAAATGAGTCGCTTATTTAATTAATTTAAAATTGTATGTTTTAAATTCTTAAAAATAAAAGATTTTCTAAACACAAAATATTGTATCACCTACAAGTTTTTAATACATTTTCTTGCTGTGACCCAAGGTTAGTTTATATTTATAAGGTTGCGACATATCCTCAACTTTTAGGCGGTTCGAGGTCGGGGACGCAAGGAAGGGCACCCCACGGAGAAAAGTTGGCAAGACTGGGTAAAATTAAAGCTGATGATCAATCCAGTGGCGTCTAGAATTTGAGCATTTCATTTTACATAGGAGATGTGACGTCATAACAGGTCAAAGCAATATGGCCGAATGTCGTGACCTTATATAGACCGACTTTGAGTAAAAATAAGGAAAGTAGTTTAGTACAGTAGCTGTCCACACGCACGAGAATACAATTACTCGCTACTCGACTAAATTACTAGCCGGGTCTGAACAAGGCAATAGAGCAGGTTGGGATTTAAATACTATTTTTATGTTTTACCCATCTATTATTGATCTGTAATACCTTAGAAACGGAATATGTAATGGTAGCAATAATAACAGCTGCTATCACACCTAGGGCATTATAAGCGGGCATTATGATAATGCCCGCTTATAATGCCCTAATGCGCTAATATGGAAATTTTATTGCTTATCCAATTTTATTTCGTTCACAATAAAGATCAAGTTTATACAAACATATGTATTAAAATAAAATCAATAACTTACCAGTTCCTAAAAATATGCCATTAAAACGGTTTCGGTTATTTGAAGAATTGCGTTCGCATCTTTCCAAATACCAAATATGCCATACTCCCGATCATACTGTTGCCTTGATTTAACTGGCAAAAGATTTTCGGTCGCTTTTATGGCCTTTTTTCTTATATTTGCAACTTATTTTTTATATTGCGAATAAATAATGTAATTAGTAATTAAAAAACTCTTTTTGGGTAAAACATAAAGCATTGTATGCACCACGGGCTTTACTGTACTATAATGCCCATCAGGTCGAAATCTATTTCGACCTTCAGGGCATTATAGTCCTAGTAACGCCCTTGATACATAAATAGCTATTATTGTACTGGCAAAACATAACGGCAGAGCTGGAATATTAAATTTTCGTGGTAACTATAATAACCTACCAAAAATTTAACCAATTACCTACCTGCTTGATAAAAGTTGTTTACCTTTACCAAAAGAAATTAACTACATTTACTTTTTTTATTTTAGAAAAAATGAAATTAAAGAAAGGCATTTCAATAATTACTGCTCTTATTTTGGGAATATTACTTCAGATAGTTGAGTCAGTAATTTTCTCTGCAGCACATCAGTCCTTAGCACCAATCAAAAGTCAAGACCAATTGAAAAACACGTTAGTTCCTAAAGCATCCTTAACTCAAAAAGGGTATATACAGGTATGTAGTTTTTATTCTTAGATTTTATTAATACTGATTATGTAGGATCTTTAAGTATAACTGGTTTTTACTACTTATTTATTAGTATATATAGTTATAACTTAACTATAAAAGTAAAATTGAACTATAAAGATAAATTGGTTCAAAGTAATAAACATTTATTGTAATATTAGTTACACAAAATAATTTAATTATGTAATTTTAAAAAATAGGCACTTTAAGAATTGGACCGCAAAAATAACAGTAAAAATTTCTATTAAAAAGTTCATGATTAGTTTATTGGTCTTTTCTATAGCCCACTTACTTAAGTATCTGTAAAATATTTAGCAAAAAATAATACGTTAATGAATAGGATAATATACAGGGTGTTCATTTCAAAACTTTCCACTCAAGTTATCTTCGAAACGAGACAGATTTAAGAAAATCGCCGAAACACGTCAAGATATTTATTCAGGGAGAACGTTTTTTACAAAAAATTGGACCGCGCCCCTTTAACCCCTTAACCACCAGGGCCACCACCCCAAAAGTCTTAAATGAGAAGGCGGGTCGAGTGATACATCATTTTAAAGCTCCTGACGAGTACTTTATAACCCTAGAATATGAAGTCATTATCTTCACCTATTACAAAATGGCGGTACTTTAAAAATTACCTAAATACCTGATTTGGATGGCCATATTTCCAAAACTAATAAAGTTAGATGTACCTAATGTGGTGTTTTCTTAAAGCTCTTTTAAAGGTCTTTTTAATGGTGATACTGGTAGTAATATACAGGGTAGAAGAAAAAAGTACATATTTTTTTATTTAAGAACCCTGTATTATTTTACCATTAAAAAGATCTTTAAATGAGCTTTAAGAAAATACCACATTAAGTACATCTAACTTTATTAGTTTCGGAAATATGACCATCCAAATCAGATATTGTGCTTAAAATTGTTTTGTAGAAACCCATCGTATGTGTATGTTCTTTATTATAATTTACTAAATGGTTTAAGGAAATGAACGCCTTAAAAATAATTAATTTATGAGTTGGTAAAGGTTGAAAAGTAATTTAAAAGTAGTAAGTAAAAGATATGTTTTTCCTGTATTTATTTTTAAAGATCCTAATAATTTTTGGGTATACAGGGTATATATTACAAAGTCTTGTTAAGAAAAAAAAGGCACATTTTCATTAAAAAAAATATATACCGGGTGTTGCTCCGTCGAGGCGGGACATAGGGAATCCCATGTAAATTTTGAAGTAGTCAAATATTGGCTCCCCTAATTATTTTAGAAAAAATGCTATTAGGATTTATTGAAGAGCACAATAAGTTTCATCCAAAATGAAAATTTTTCAACCAACCAGTAAAGAGTAAACTGCTTAATACTTCTGCAACGTAGTATCTCATTATGCACCTGTACTCTAGAAATCAATAAAAAAACACCATATCGATTTATCAGTGACAATTTAGATCATTAATTTATAATGTCAATGCCAAAACTGAACAATTTTATACGGGAATTTCAAAAGAATCCTCGCATTTCATTTTAGTTTACAGCTAATTCCAACACATGCACTCACAGTTACGCAAGACAATAAAACAAATTTTTCTACATTTAGAAATCAATTTATGACGAAAATATCAGGATTTAATCAAATGCTCAAATATTCCTCCATTAACTGCCAGACAATAACCCAAACGATTATAAAACTCATTTCTTACGTTGGCTAGTTGGTACATCCATATTCTGGTACATTCAGCGGAAATAGCATTCCTTAGCTGGACTAAATTTTCATATTTTTTATTGGTAGCTTAGTTTTTAAATGTCCCCATAGAAAAAAATCGTTTGGCGAAAAATCACGTCGATTTTCTTCAAATTTGCAATTATTGATTACTGTGCCTGTAGTTTCAAATTTTTTATTGTTGATTTACTTGGTATTGGCCTATTGGGAAAATGGGCTGCAAACATGTCCGCTACTCTTCGATAACTATTTCCCTGGTAAAACCATTTTATAATAGTGATTTTAATTTAAGTAGTTCATTATTTAAAAATGATGTGACATTGATCTGACAACTTGAGAGTAAGAGGTTAAATAATTTTTCTAGTATTTTATTGTAAACTTCTAATAATACAAGGCGGGTAAGAAGATAGAAGATTCGTAATTTATTTTAGCATTTATCTCTTAGCTGGCGGACTGAGAAGAGCTGAAATTAGTACACTGGGTACAACTTTTCGTGCTCTTTAAAAAATACTAATTATATTTTCTTCTAAAATAATTAGGGGAGCCAATATTGGACCACTTCAAAATTTACATGAGATTCCCTATGTCCCGCTCGACCGAGCAACACCCGGTATATATATATAAAAAAATACTCTATTATTTTTATGATTAGAATTTTTAATACTTTATTTTACATTTATTAAGAACTCTTAAAGATATTAAAAATATGTTTTGTCAATAAAGAATTGTAAAAACACCGAGAATAACCAAAATAAGATTTTCAGACCTTTATCGTGCCCGAACATTCTTATACTATATAGTGTGTTCTTAAGCCCGACTACCTTCTAATTTACCAGTCCTTGCGGAACATTTATTGTCAGAAAGGCTGAAGTTAAATGACCCTTGTGATGGCGGAATAGATGATGGTGTAAATGAGCTTTAGGGTCTATTTCAACGTTCAGTGCATGTCACTCGGATTATGAAACAGGAAGCTAATATCACTAACTTCTAAATTAGCGTAAAAATATACAGGGCGTCTACGTAAGATAACGTATAAGAAACTTTATTTATTTTTACGAAATTAACGACAAAAAAGTTGTTCTTTATAAAAAGTTCTGTAAATTCCATAAAATATAATAATATCAAGTTGTATTAGCTTTCGAGGTTTTACAAAAAAATGTACATTTTACTCAAGAATAGGTACCAATATTTTTGGCAATATCCCAAGTAATGTTTAAAAAAGTTTCTTTGAATTAAAAATGGGTCTCAAACAAAACTTGTAGTTTTTGTTGAGCTTTAAGGTTCATTACCGCTTTCTTAAAAAGGTTAAAAAAGATTTCTTTTCCGAGCCAAAAGTATTTTTCTCCTTCCAATTTATACACTTTGTATGTGTCCCAAATTCGACCCTCTCTGGAATATTGTTCTCATGTCGGTTATAGGGAATGGCATTCCCTACAACCCTCAGCATTCTTGATGCCATTCAAAGAAGGGCTGTTCGTCTTATTAATGATCCTTTACTTACTCAAAGACTTCCTTCTCTTGCCCATCGTCGAGTTGTGGGAGATCTATCCCTCTTCTATAGATACTTTTACGGCTTCTGCTCCGACGAATTATCCAGTATAGTCCCTCCTCTTGCAGCTCCCAACAGAGAAACTCGTGGTGCCGCGCGTATCCATCCCTATACGGTTCAATTGGACAGGCCCCGAACTTCCCATTTCGTTCGTTCTTTTATCCCTAGAGTTTCTAGACTGTTGAACCTACTGCCAGCGAAGGTCTTTCCTTCCCCCAAATTTTCAAGTTTTTAAGTCCCGTGGTAACAAACTTCCTCTTACCCTGCTTAAGACACCCACGGTACGTTAGTATTTAGGCTTTCAGCCTTCGTGGATTGTCCAAAGATAAAAAAAAGGTGACTAATATAAAAATTACATAAGTTTTTAAATTTAAATAATGTTTAAGTAAAGTTTGCTTTTTATTATGTATAATAAAACCAAATTATTCATAGATTATGTAAAACTTATTAGTGTCACACGGGCATGTCAAACGACTCAAACAGATGGTTTACTCGATAATGCCCATTTATGGTGTTTTTCTTTTAATTAAATACTTTATACAGTGACATACATAAAAATTGAAGGACACAAGAAAAAAATAACTACTAAATCTACAATTTATGAAGAGTAAAATGCTTCTTTCCAGTGACCCGTATAAAATATACATTTAGTTTAAACTTTTTAATAAACAAATATATTTAACGCAAATTATTTCCGATAGACGCTTGCGAAATACTATTGATACCATGGTATATATTTTATAAATGAATTTTGATGATCATCTATGACTGCTCTCACTTTGATTATATAATACCATATTATATATTTTCCCAACAAATATCTACCATCCTCATCAATTTAATTATGAAAATTCGTATAAAATTATTATTTATTTCACACAGAAAATCATAAATCAGGGTTTAGAAGATCACAATATTTAAAATTATATTACACAATACGTACTTCCTCTTTGACCAACGTATTTAGTGAAAAGCTGTCGGTTTACTTCAGTTACGTGACCAATTTTTTAAAATCTTTGGCCACCTTTCTTTAAATTACAATATTGGTTTTTTCACAATCATTTTTTGAGATGTTCACACCATATTTGTTAATAAAAACATGATTTTAAATTGCACAAGTGTCAGGAAGTTTTTGTAGTAATAGGGCTAATAACCTTGTCAGTTTCGTTTACCTGAGCTACTTTTTTGTGCAAGAGAGGGAAGCCTTTCTGTAAGTGAAGGATCATTAATGAGACGAATAGCTCTTCTTTGAATAGAATCAAGAATGCTTAGGGTTGTGGGGGACGCCATGTCCCAGATATGGGAACAATATTCCAAGGGAGGTCGGATTTGGGACACTATAAAGGGTATAAATTAGAAGGGAAAAATACTTTTTGGCTCGAAAGAGAAATCCAAGCTTTTTGAAGCTGCCGTGGCTATAGATACAATGTGTTTATGCCAGTTAAGGTTACTTTTAAATGTGACTCCCACAAGATTAAAGGTGTCTTTGCTCTGTAAAACTTGGCCGCTCATAAGCAGAGGATTAGTATTTGATGACTCTTTTCGCGACAAGCAACATGATTTTGTTTTAAATGCATTAAAATAGACGAGATTTTTAGCGCCCCAATCCAATATTAAATTAAGATCCTGCGAAAGAGATATCTGCATCGCTCTGCGTTAGTTTTCCAAATCAGGTTTAGTGATGGGTTTAGGAACCTGAAAACTGGAGTGAAGGGTACTATCGTCGGCGAAACTATGAATGGAATTAGTTGTGGACAAGAGAAGGTCATTGATGTGAAGAAGAAACAATGTTGGTGCCAGAACTGAGCCCTGAGGGACTCCAGCATTTACTTGGTGAAAGCTTGAAGAATGGCCGTCCACAATAACTGATATACGTCGATCAGATAGATAACTAGAGAGCCAAGTACAGAGTTTAGTTGAAAGACCATAGGAGGGAAGTTTATTAAGAAGTGCGGCATGCCAAACCTGGTCAAAAGCTTTGGATATATCAAGAGCAACGATCTGGGACTCACCTAGAAACTCAAGAGACTTATTCCAGCAGTGTGATACGAAGGAAAGAAGATCTGTTGTAGATCTTTGTGGCAAAATCCGTACTGCCTGTCATGCAAAATTTTGTGTTTTTTCTATACGAAAAAATTCTTCTATGAACTTTTAGTTGTCTTTAGACATATTTAAATATTGATCTTGGGTTAACCCGATCCATGAAACCCGTTCAAAAAAGGATCGACCAGTCTCTACCCGTGTTCATAAATTAATCGGATCCTTAACTTGGGTTAGATCCTGCTGACTCAGGTTAAAGAAAGGGTTAGTCGGGTTAAACAGAAATGTTAAAATCAACTGTTTCATTTTTTTGAGTCTTAATAATATATCTCATGTTTATTAAGTTGAAGTATAAAAAACAATAATTTGATATTTATGAAATATATACAGCTTAAATATTGTTAAAATCTTTAAAAATAATTGCACGGCCAAGAACAAAGCAAAAGAGTTATGTTTTGTTTTGACACGAAGCCGATGAATGAAGGCCAAATGTATCATACGTGTTTAGAAAATAACAAAAATCCCAGTGAATCTTAAAAACAGCTGATTGGATCCAACCCATCGGAACAATATTTGAAAATGCCTTTTATACCTGTAGGTTTTTTCAACGTGTATACACTACCATTATGAGGCTAGGTGAGATTTAAAGATATGTTCTGTAGTTTGGCGGTTTCATTTGATGGATAGTAATTGTTTGAGTACACGCCAAAATCAAAATAGACTTATTACAAATTTATTTTTACCATATATTCCCGGACTATCAAATAAAATTTAACGAATAGGACATAAATTTAATATTCGCACAATCTTTAAAACACAAAACACTATCAGATCTGAATTAACAAAAACAAAACCATACAACTTAAACGAATATACAACAAATGTCATTTATAAAATACCTTGCGAATGCAATAAGTTTTATATAGGTGAAACTTGTAGACCATTAGCCAAATGCATAAAAGAACACAGATCATGCATTAAAAACACAGAATTTCATAAATCAAAAATCTGCCAACACGCATTTGATAACAATCATAGAATAAACTGGAATGCTTCGAGCATTTTTGCAAAGGAAATTTGTTCTAAAAAACGCAAAATCAAAGAAAGTGCATATATATTATTAAATAAAGATAATTGTGTAGCATCAATTTCAGTTAATTTATATAACACTTGGTTGCCTTTGCTTTATACTGAAGGAAGACTAAAAATTAACTAACTATTCACCTTTTTAACACGCTTTTATTAACTTGGGTTGTAACTATCTATCAATCTGGCTGGCTATGTAACGGAATCTTTGAGCCTAATTTTAACCAACTTCCAGCTATTCGATTTCTTTGAAACTTTGCACACGTATTAAGGAAACATGACAATGCAATAATCTGCAAACAGTATCCCGTTATCTTTTTTGGATCGCCAGGAAAAAAATTCCATTATATTATAAAAACAACACCTAGGATGCCATCTGTTGGCAACATTTCAAACTTTGCTATTAAATGAAGAAGAAATTTTTTAGTTTTTACACAATTTGGTTAGTTGCACCATTGGTGTTCAATTTTTATGAACAATAAAAATTAATAAGTTCTTTTACACAATTGGGTTAATTGCACCATTGGTGTTCAATTTTTATGAACAATAACAGTTAATAAATGCCGTTAACACGCTTTTTATTAACTTGGGTTGTAACTATCTGGCTATGTAACGGAATCTTTGAGCCTAATTTTAACCAACTTCCAGCTATTCGATTTCTTTGAAACTTTGCACACGTATTAAGGAAACATGACAATGCAATAATCTGCAAACAGTATCCCGTTATCTTTTTTGGATCGCCAGGAAAAAAATTCCATTATATTATAAAAACAACACCTAGGTTGCCATCTGTTGGCAACATTTCAAACTTTGCTATTAAATGAAGAAGACATTTTTAGTGCGTTGCAATATATTGGCAACGGTCCAAACATTGCCTGGATTGCCATCTGTTGGCAAAATTTCAAACTTTGCTACTTAATGAAGAAGAAATTTTTAGTGAGTTGCAATCTGTTGGAAAAATTTTAAAATTTGCCACTCTTGTTCATTAAAAAAATTTTTCGCCATTTTGTCAAGAGTAGCAGAAACTAAAAAATGAAAAATAATTAATAGTTTAAAAAAACTAAAAAACACGCTTTTATATGCAACCGAACTAAAAATTAGAAAATAATTTTTCATTAAAAAAATATTGTCATTTCATAGTAAAAGCGTGGGGTGATAAATATATTAAATGTTATAATTATTATATTTGCAAATATCTATGATGGAAAAGTTATGAAAAAATAGTAAAATGCACCCCACGCTTTTTACTATGAAATGACAATATTTTTTTAATGAAAAATTATTTTCTAATTTTTAGTTCGGTTGCATATAAAAGCGTGTTTTTTAGTTTTTTAAACTATTAATTATTTGTAATACAAACAATAAATACACCAGCAATCAGTTAACTATGTCACTATGACACTATAACCAAACAAACATATTTGCCATTTAATGTCAAAACGTTCTCAGAATATCATATAAAACGAGATAAAAATTTCAAAATTTAAAATTAATTTTTATTTTTATTATTTTTATTTAATTTATCTTGACAACGGTGGCAGACTTACCACCGAAACGTCAATTTTTTAGTTATCTTTTTACTTGGTTAAATTTTTTTGGTTTTTGGTACTTTTAATTTAATTTTTGGCGTGTACTCAAACAATTACCATCCATTAGGTGAGATTTTCCACATTCTTTTATCCAAACACTAATTTGGATTTTAAAGTTTTTAGTAGTAGAGACGAAAAACAAAAAAAAGGTTTTTGCTGTTATTACCTAATAGATTTTTTTTGACAAATACATAAAAAATAAAAACATTGTGTTGTTCTATAAAGCATATTTTGGTAATTTTCTAGAAACCTGCGGCAACTCCAATTTTAACGAAATTTGGTATACAGGGGTTTTTGGGGCGCTGATCACGACTCTGAAAGAATTTTTTGGCGGAAACGTTTCGTTCTCGAGATATTCATCATCAAAGTTCAAATTTGAACTAAGCTTATTTTCACCATATTCCCCCTTCTTTTTGCACACAATTCTTGATTTAAAGCTAAAGTGTCACACAATATTTGATTTTCACCTTTTAAAACCCCGTTTTTCTACGTTTTTACATTATTTTTGCACTAAATTGCGTGGCTTTTCTTTGATAATGCGGCAACCATACATACACATAGGGCTTCATGGCACACTGGGATTAAAATGATTCAAAGTATAGCTATGCAATTTAATGCAAAAATAATGTAAAATACGTAAAAAATGGGGTTTTAAAAGGTGAAAATTAAATATTGTGTGCCACTTTAGCTTTAAATCAAGAATTGTGTACAAAGAAGGAGGAGTATTGTAAAAATAGGATTAGTTTAAATTTCAAGTCTGATGATGAATATCTCAAGAACGAAACGTTACCGCCAAAAATTCTTTCAGATTCGTGATCAGCGCCCCAAAAACCCCCGTATACCAAATTTCGTCAAAATCGGATTTGCCGCAGGTTTCCAGAAAATTACCCATATTTGTTGTTAGGTAATCAATTATATCCACTGAAAAAAAAATTACATCTAATTCCTTCATCAGCTTGTCTTTCAAAAACAAATTAAAAGTAAAGAAATTTAACAAATTATACATTTTCTGTTTTTGTTTTTAGTTTTTAAGATATGTTGTTGACGTACCAGAAATAACTGATTACACTTTTTGCATCTGGGTAAGAAGCAGTAACTTGACGTATAACCACCCATTACTGTCATATTCAAGTAAGTGAGTTGTTACCATATAAGCAATAATAATAAAAATGCTTACCCCTTTCCCTTTTTGCTAGTAATTTTGTGGGCACTCAGAAACAAAATTTGAAAGATATTAGTCATTTACATCATTTTTACTACACCTTTTCCTTAAGTTAATAAGCTTATAAAAGGTGAATGTGATCATCAGATATTACGATATCATAACAGAATCAGCGAGGCATAAAATTGAGATTAAGATGCTGCAATGTTAAAGAAGTGCTTGGTTTAATTAAATTTACATTTTAAAAATCTCGTTTTAGGTTTAATTACCCAAAATTTTTCTGAAAATAAATAAATTTATAAGTGAATTGAATTGAAAAAGCATGTAGGAAATATAATTTAAATTAAATCTGATGAAAGTTTATAAGCAAATAAAAAAGCAGAAAGTAAATAATTTTTTAAATAATAAAAGAAAATGGTGTTTCATTTAAAATAACAAAGTTGCCCTATACCGGAAAATCGGCAATTTTGTTATTGTGTTAACGAAATGTCACAAAGTAACAGCCAAGTGGCGAGGATATGATAAAAAAAACTTTTAAAAATCTAATGCATTTATTAATTCTTAAAAAAATTAACCTCATGGAATGTAAGAGTAACGTATGTCCTAAAAGTTTTGGCACACAATATTTATCGGTTTTTTTTTAATGAAGAAATTTGAGAGTACTTGGGGCACTTACGTCTCTTTCGATATTTAAGACCATTCCTCCTCAATTCCAACGATATCGTACTCTTAGAAGATCTGTATTGCCTAGCCAGTCTCCTCGTTGACATTCCAATCTGGTTTTTTGCTCTTCTCACCAATCTCTCTGACCTCTGTGCGGTAAATGCACGTGGTCTTCAACTTTGGGAGATTCAGACATGGTATTCCCTGCTCGCACTCCGCTATTGTTCTATAAATGGTTCTGCGTGAAATGTTTTCATTCTGGAATATTTGACAGATTTCAGCTTTGGCTATCCGCCCAACTAACTTGTAGATACTTTTTCTTATTTCCAATTTATACGACATCTTAAAGCGAAAACTTTAAAATAAATAAATCTCAACTGACAGTAAATAAAGTAAATAAACTTTTGTTTTCAAAGGCAACTTGATATTATTTTGTTTTTGTTAAAATTAAAGACAATGAGTTTTGTGCCAAAACTTTTAGGACATACGTTACTATTTGAAAATATAAATTAGCGACATTCAAGGTAACAGAAGAAAAATAAAAAAGGCATGGGATTTGGTCCATATTAGCCTTAATGCAATTGTTATTTTGTAAATAGCATAATATAGGGTTGTTAGCATTACCTTTTCTGTAAAATTTTTTAAATATGAAATAATACTTTTAACTGGTATGCAGTCAAGTTTTTAGGGTTCATTAATTGCATTATTTTTAAAAATAACTAACTTATGTTTTTTTTTTGTGAAGGGGAAATACTGAAATTTTAAATTGTAGAAATATATACAGGTTGTTTCATTTTGCTTTTGTGTTAACAAAATTTCACCACCAAATGGCGAGAATATGATAAAAAACATAAAAAAAATCTAAGGATTTCTGCGAAAACCGCGCATTGTAGTATCCCTATTTATTATTCGCAAGCAAAATGGGTCAAAATATACACCCCGTATAATATTCAGTTTTTATTCTACAATGTTAGATAAAAGTATTTTTAATGTTTCTTTGTAGAACATGAGGAAGAACGACTCATAAGAGTATGGATAACAGCATCAGGAAGCAATTTAAACCTG
Organism: Listronotus bonariensis; assembly: GCA_014170235.1. NCBI lineage: Eukaryota > Metazoa > Arthropoda > Insecta > Coleoptera > Curculionidae > Listronotus > Listronotus bonariensis. Next base: position 9,808 of record JACEGR010003480.1, on the reverse strand, counting down.
GAAATATTGGGAGTACCAATAGCTAGTGTACCAGTTCATTTCGTAGAAAATAAATGGTACCACGTGTGTCAATCCTGGTTATCCTCTTTTGGTGCTTGGAGCTTTTATTTAAACGGGAAGTTAAGAGCTAATGGATTCGCACCAAAAGTAAGTTCAAATAAGTGAATTGTAAGTAATTAAAGAAATACTCAAATAGCTTTTAAAAAGCCTTGGGTAATTAATAATTCCTTTATTAAGCATTATAACACCGTGACAAAAGTATGGATTTCGCCACAAAGATCTACAGCAGATCTTCTTTCCTTCGTATCACACTGCTGGAATAATTCTCTTGAGTTTCTAGGTGAGTCCCAGATCATTGCTCTTGATATATCCAAAGCTTTTGACCAGGTCTGGCATGCCGCACTTCTTAATAAACTTCCATCCTATGGTCTTTCAACTAAACTCTGTACTTGGCTCTCTAGTTATCTATCTGATCGTCGTATATCAGTTATTGTGGACGGCCATTCTTTAAGCTTTCACCAAGTAAATGCTGGAGTCCCTCAGGGCTCAGTTCTGGCACCAACATTGTTTCTTCTTCACATTAACGACCTTCTTTCGTCCACAACTAATTCCATTCATAGTTTCGCCGACGATAGTACCCTTCACTCCAGTTTTCAGGTTCCTAAACCCATCACTAAACCTGATTTGAAAAACAAATGCAGAGCGATGCAGATATCTCTTTCGCAGGATCTTAATTTAATATTGGATTGGGGCGCCAAACCTTTCGTACATTTTAATGCATCCAAAACACAATCATGTTCCTTGTCGCGAAAAGAGTCATTAAATACTCATCCTCTACTTATGAGCGGCCAAGTATTACAGAGCAAAGACACCTTTAGTCTTGTGGGCGTCACATTTGAAAGTAACCTTAGCTGGCATAAACACATTGTATCTATAGCCACGGCAGCTTCAAAATGCTTGGATTTCTCTTTCGAGCCAAAAAGTATTTTTCCGCTTCTAATTTATACACTTTATATGTGTCCCAAATCCGACCTCCCTTGGAATATTGTTCTTATATATGGGGTATGGCGTCCCCAACAACGCTAAGCATTTTTGATTCTATTCAAAGAAGAGCTATTCGTCTCATTAATGATCTTTCACTTACAGAAAGGCTTCCTTCTCTTGCCCATCGTCGGGCTGTGGAAGATTTATCGCTTTTTTATAGGTACTTCCATTCTGCTCTGAAGAATTGTCCAGTATAGTTCCACCACTTACGGTTCCTAACAGAGAAACTCGTGGTTCCGCGCGTATGCATCCCTATACGGTCCAACTGGACAGGCCCCGAACTTCCCACTTTGTTCGTTCTTTTATTCCTACAGTTTGTAGAATGTGGAATCTGCTGCCCGCGGAGGTCTTTCCTTTCCCCTAATCTTCAAGTATTTAAGTCCCGTGTCAACAAACTCCCTCTTACCTCGCTTAAGACACCCACGGTACGTTAGTATTTAGGCTTTTAGCCTTTGTGGTTTGTCCAAAGATAAAAAAAACAAAATTCCAGCAACAAGTGATCTCTTAACTGAATTTTAAAATAAAATTTGAACAAATAAAATTGATATAACTTTCCCTTTACGTCAGCAAATATTGGGAATATCATACTCTTAGGGCATACACCTCTAGAGACATCCTTGACGATGCGCTATCCGACCAATAAGGATATTTGCTTGGGGTTCAAAGAATTATGTTTTTTCTAAAATAAAATAATAACTTTTTAAAAAGAGGTCAATGATACAAAGAAAAATTAAACGACCAGGTCAAGTTAAAACTAAAATTTATACTAGTTTTTCTACTCGCATCCTGCTTCTAATTTCCTTTTATTGCCCGAAAAGTTTGTTTAATATTGCGTTATTCGAAAAGCATCGGAAAACCATTTTGGAACCGGGCATACAAGTTGGAATACACTATTATGCCAAAGCAGCCATTCAATTTATATAAAGTTCAATATGTTAGATATTGGTAAAGTTCGGAGCACTACGTTGTTAACTGCAATAAAATCTACCTTTATCCACAAATATATTTCCTAAGTCAGGACTGAACTAAAAAAAAAATGCTGGTAATACAATTCTAAAGAATATACAGGGTGGCCAACCATATTCGACACGGTCTCTAGCTGGATAAACATGGGATTTTTAAAAAAGTAAATACTGAAATATATACAGGTCGGATAAGGCCACAGTATAAAATTATTTTACTCTCTATACAGGATGTCTCAAAAAGTGTGACGTATCAAAGTTACATTTTTTAAATGGAACACCCTATATTTTATGACGGTTTTAGATTCTACATAATAAAATAATGTTCCAAAACACCTCGTATAAAAACACGTGTCTTCGTTTTTATACCTTTATTAACAATGGAACGTAACTATGGTTACAACAACGACAAAATCTACTCTTGTCAATGTCTCGAAGTTTACCACACAAAAGTCGAATTTATACTGACTGATCCGAAGTTTCCCGTCGCCCTTTTATAGTATGGTGGAAGAGTAAAGAATGATCTAGAATATTCGAGAAATATCGTGAAAATTCCATAGTACATGATGGCATAAAAGTTATTAATAGATAATTCGGGCGTTTTCGGAAACCTTCGAAAGTGATGAAAGAACTTGGAAAAATTAAGGTAAATTATTTAAATAAATTAACAAACTAAATTAAATGATCCTAACTCTCTAAAATTATATAACCTAAACACATTTTTGAAAGTCTGTAACATTGCCCCCTTCCAAGTTTTGATCGTCTCGATCAAGTATCTTCACTGTCTTGATAACGGCTTAGCCTTTCTAGATGTACTACTTTCATCTTTGCCTGTGGACTCTTCTGTATACGGTACACCAGATCATTAAGCCGTGTCACCACTTTATATGGTCCCTCCCATGACTTCTGTAGTTTCAGTGAACGCCCCTTGGTTCTTCTTGGATTGTATAACCAAACTTTTTCACCGACGACAAATCCCTGATGGTTAGCTTTCAAGTCATAGCGGGATTTCATACGGTCACTTCCTTTTGTAACTTGGTACGCACCTCTTCATGTATTCTCTGTAGCTGTTTACTTAGTTGACTTACATAGTCTTCTGCTGGTTCTTCATTGGTGGAAGGTCGTCCTGTAAGCAAGTCAACTGGAAGGCATATTTCCGCTCCGAAAATGACTTTAGCAGGTGTTTCGCCAGTAGTTTCGTGAATTCCGGAGCGGTATGCTAATAAAAACGGCTGTATACAGTTATCCCAGTCACTTTGTTGGTCATTTACTTTAATTTTTAGGTAGTTATCAAGTGTTCTGTTAAACCGTTCTACCATGCCATCGGACTGGGGATGAAGAGGTGTTGTTCTTGTTTTATGGATTCCCAGGAGATTACAAAGGTTCTTGAAAAGATCGGACTCAAAGTTTCTGCCTTGATCGGAATGTATTTCTCTAGGAACTCCATAGCGACAAATCCATTGTTGAAATAATACATCGGCAACAGTGGTAGCTTCTTGATTTGGGATTGGGTAGACTTCTGGCCATTTACTGAAGTAATCCATTGCTACCAATATATAGCGATTCCCTGATTTACTAACTGGAAATGGCCCTGCTATGTCTATGGCAATTCTTTCAAAAGGTGCCCCTACATTGTATTGCTTCATCTTGCCATGGCTTCGGGTTTTCGGTCCCTTGCTGGAAGCGCAGTCCTTACATTCTGCACCAGTCTTTTACGTCTGCACGACTTCCCAGCCAGTAGAACCTTTCTCGAACCTTTTCAAGAGTCTTCATAACTCCGAAATGGCCACCTCCTACACCATTATGCAAGGCTTGCAATATTTCAGGAATCCTTTTGGTTGGTAGGATTATCTGATGTTTATGGATTTTGCCGTCAGAACTTTCCCAGACCCTTTGTAATAGGCCATCTTTAATAACCAAAGAGTCCCATATGGCCCAGTACCCTTTATGTCTTGGAGACTTTGAAGCTATTTGCTGATATGGTGGCCTTTTTCACATTTTCTGTCTTAAGTTTGACAATGTCTCCAAAATCTGGATCTTCTAGTTGTTCTTTTGCCAAGATCTTAGGGTCCCATTCTTGAGAGCACTGGATGCGTGTTCTTCGGCAGTGGAATTCATCGGGATCTTCTTGCTCTTCTCGTCTGCTGCAGTGTTTGCATTCGTCCGGGCAGGGTCGTCTTGATAGAGCGTCAGCATTCTTATGGTTCAGTCCTTTTCGATGTTCGATTTTAAAGTCGTATTCTTGAATACGTTGCAGCCATCGGGCTATCTGACCTTCAGGGTTCTTGAACTGAAGCAACCATTTAAGTGATGCATGATCCGTTCTTAGGTGGAATTTCTGGCCATACAGGTATTTATGAAAATGCTCCAAAGATTTGACAATAGCTAAAAGTTCTTTTCTAGTGACACAATAATTTCTTTCAGGTTTGGACAGAACTTTGCTAAAATAGGCTATAACTTTTTCTTGGCCATCTTGAATCTGTGACAAAATTCCACCAATAGCAGTATTGCTCGCATCAGTGTCCACAATAAATGTTTGATTTGGTTGTGGATAGGACAACACCGGGGGATTGCACAGGGCTTTCTTTAGGTGTACAAAAGCTGCTTGACAATCTTCAGTCCATTCGTAGCTGTTGTTGTTTTCCGTAAGATGATGTAATGGTCTTGCAATATCGGCAAACCCATGTATGAACCGTCTGTAATAGGTACACAATCCCAGAAAACTTCTAATTTCATGCTTGTTCTTTGGTACAGGCCAGTTCTGGATAGCTTCAGTCTTCTCTGGATCAGTTTTTACTCCTTCTTCGGTAATTATATGCCCTAGGTACTTTACTTCTTTCTGAAAAAGGTGACATTTCTTTGGACTAAGCTTCAGCTGGGCGGATCTAAGCTTCTGAAAAACTTCTTCAACATTTTTCAAGTGGTCGTCAAATGTTTTTCCAAGAATTATAATGTCATCTAGATATACTAAGCAGGTTTTCCAAGTTAGTCCCCGTAACGTCAACTCCATCAAACGTTCAAAAGTAGCGGGGGCATTGCATAAACCAAATGGCATAACATTAAACTGCCACAGTCCGTTTCCAGTTGAAAAAGCAGATTTTTCCTTGTCTTCCGGATGAAGTTCTACTTGCCAATAGCCACTTTTTAGATCTAATGTCGAAAACCATTTTGATCCGGTGAGTGTATCTAGGGTATCGTCTATCCTTGGTAGTGGAAAACTGTCTTTCTTCGTGACGTCATTCAGTCTTCTGAAATCAACACAAAATCTGGTGGAACCATCTTTCTTCTTGACTAGGACTACAGGAGATGACCATGGGCTCTGGGATGGTTCTATGATGCCTTGATTTTGCATGTCCTCAAGTAACTTTTCAACTTCTTCTTTCTTGGCTAAAGGAATTCTTCTGGGTGGTTGTTTTATCGGTGATGCGTCTCCGGTGTTTATTCGATGTTGAACTACACTGGTTTTACCCAAGTCTTTTTCGGATAAAGAGAAAACATCTTGATTTCTTCTTAAAAGTTCTTCCAGCATAGATACTTGGACTGGGTCTAACAAGGATTTTGATGAAATCAACAGGTCTTGTAGAGCATCAGGTAGTTTACGTGTGGAGACTCCTGCAGGTGTGGTACAGGGATAGGTAACTATCATAGCAGCAGGTTGACAGGTACCGACTTTGTCACCCATTTTGACCTGTTGAGGGAAATCTTTCAGGTTCATCATTCTGACAAATACCATATTTTCTTTGGTTTGCGCCAGAGTTCTTGCTGGTAGAATTCCTTTAGCGTATAAGGGACAATTTTCTAATGGTTCGACTAACACGATTTCACCTTCTTCTGAATCTTCAAACCTTGCTTGTATGATGCTTTCTGAGTTTGGCGGTAGAATAACATCTTCCGTGAGGACTACTTCTCGAATCGATGTTTCACTGCTTCGTGGTAGTCTCATTACAATCTCTTCTTTATTGGTTCGTAGTACCCGTTGTGGAAGGTCTAGTATAAACTTCTGATTTTCCATAATGTCTAGGCCAAGAATAACTTCGTCCATGATGTCGGCAACAAACACGACTTGTATGAATGTTGTTGTCCCTAGGGTTATTCTGGCTTCATGTATGCCTTTTATTGGTAAAACTTCTCCATTAGCAGTTTCCAAGATGTAATTCTTCTCAGGGCGGAATATTTTACAATGAGCTACGATGTTCGGCTTCACGATGGTATGTGTAGAACCAGTATCTAGTACCATCTCACATTCCCGACCGCATACATTTCCAGGTACTACCAAGCTGGAGCCATTGTTCTGCAGCCGGGATACTCTAATAGTTGTTGTTGGTGGGGCTTGGTAGCACCTAGCCAGCTTTCGCCCCTCCTGGGAGTTTTCCGGACTACTAGTAGGGGCATTGAATCTGGTACAATTTCTCTGTAGATGCCCCTCTTTACCACACTTCCAACAGCGGATAGTATTTCTTCTTCTAAATGTCATACTGTTGTCTTCTTCTGTTTGCTTCTTAAGGAAAATTTCTTGCAACTCCTTCATTACTCTTGCAAAATCTTTATTTGAATTGTCTTCTTCTGGTACAAAGTTTATTCTTCTTATTCTTGTCTGACTCCTAGACGTTTGTTTGGCTGTTTCGAACTGAAGCGCGTAGGCAAGAGCTTCTGATATTTTCTTCAATCTGGCCATTCTTAAAGCCTGATTCATGTCTGGATCGCGTAGACCTTCAATGAAACTACCCACGGCTAGTTCTTGTTTTATTTCTTCTGGGTATGTTGGATATGTCAGATTAATCAAACGTACGATGTCAGCTTCGTATTCCTGAAGGCTTTCGTTATATTTTTGTCTTCGTCCCTGCAGCTGCGCAGTTATAAACTTCCTGCAAATGTGTCTCGCCATATCTCATTTCTAGGAACGTTACAATTGATTGATAGTCGCTTTGTTTCTCTTCAGGAATATTTCTTAATACCTCCATGGCTTCACCTCGTAGAGCAAGCACTAATGCGCGTGCCTTTTCTGGTAAACTCCAATTATTGCCGTTCGCAGCAGCTTCAAATTGTCTAAGGTACGTAACCCACGGTACCTTTCCGTCAAAAGTTGGTGGTTTCATAACAGTTGCTGGAGTACCACATCCTGGAACGACACCTGTACTAGCTATATTTTGAATTTGCCGGTGTAAATGCTGAACTTCTTGTTGCATTTGGCCTTGAACTAACTGCACAGTCTGTTGTATTTCTTCTATATCTTCTTTGACATCTTCTTTTGTAAGTTTTAATTCAAGCAACATTTCCTTTCTCATCTCATCTTGGCATTGATGAAATTCTCCCCTCAGGTGTTCTCGAATCTTTACTATCTTCTCTTTTATCTCTTGCTTCATTTGTTCTTGTCCTTTTTTTATGTCTTTTTGAATTTTCTCGATTTGTTGTCTCGTTTCTGCTTGACTGATTTTGATTTCCCGCTTCATTTCTTTTTGATTTGTCTTCATTTCTTCTTGACTTTTCTTCATTTCTTCTTGGCTTTTCTTCATTTCTTCTAAATTCGTCTGCATTTCTTTCTTTAGGTCTTCTTTCAGGGATTCTTGACTGGTCTTCATTAATTTTAAGTCTTCTTTCATGGCTTCTTGGTTTGTCTGCATTTCTTTCTTTAGGTCTTCTTTCAGGAATTCTTGTTTTTCCATCAAAGGCTTAATTAGTGCACTTATTTCCTCCATATCGGCTGTTTGTTGTCTGGTCTCAACTGGCATTCAAATTTTCTTCTGGACTACTTCGTCTTCCTTGGGTAATTGTGTTCCGCTTCTGACACCAAATGTTCCAAAACACCTCGTATAAAAACACGTGTCTTCGTTTTTATACCTTTATTAACAATGGAACGTAACTATGGTTACAACAACGACAAAATCTACTCTTGTCAATGTCTCGAAGTTTACCACACAAAAGTCGAATTTATACTGACTGATCCGAAGTTTCCCGTCGCCCTTTTATAGTATGGTGGAAGAGTAAAGAATGATCTAGAATATTCGAGAAATATCGTTGAAAATTCCATAGTACATGATGGCATAAAAGTTATTAATAGATAATTCGGGCGTTTTCGGAAACCTTCGAAAGTGATGAAAGAACTTGGAAAAATTAAGGTAAATTATTTAAATAAATTAACAAACTAAATTAAATGATCCTAACTCTCTAAAATTATATAACCTAAACACATTTTTTGAAAGTCTGTAACAATAATTTAAGTTTGTTAATAGTACCAAATGTCTAATTTTAGTCGTTTTTGTGATATTTAATTTTTTTTTCAAAATGCAAGGGTGCAATTAAATTAATTTTATTTTAACAATATAAACTCATTAAACTTTAAAATTTGTTACAAGCTTAGGAAAAGTCTGCCTTATCATACGTAGGTCATATCGAGATCATAGATTATACAGGGTGATCAAAAAATCATTTCAATTTTTCAGAAAGTCAAATTGCAATATCTCTCTTATTTTAAATGGAACACCCCGTATTTTTTTACACCACATGATGACAAACCAAATGCTCTTTCAAATGGTGTATAGGTTGCCTATACCTATCTTTTATACTTTTTAAGTAAATTCCGTTTTAACATATTTTTATTCTAAATGTCTATTTAAATGTAAGTAGGCTGTGATATAGCTATGCCTGTTTACTAAGCCGTTATTGCAAAATGTAAATTTGTTGGAAAAAAGCACAAAATTAAAAGATTTTGTATTATCTGCCACTATTTTTAAAATTCATTAGTTGCTTATAATGCTACTTCCAAGAACACTTATTTCAGCTGAATGTGGTAATGATAAAACTTGTGTTTTTAAATAATCTTAATAACGCCTCTGGTCAGTTATGACGACATTCTGTTACCTATAACTCGTTTCTTCCATTATCCATAATCACGGTGTCAAATTTTTTAAAGCAACTATTAAGGTTATCAGATGGTTTCTCCTGGAATATTTTTCAGGATTAACTCTAGACTAAAGTAAATCATTTTTTCACATCCTACCAGTATTATATCATCTTGTTTTTGTAGAAGAAGGGTTTTTATTTAAAATCATTAAAATTTCTTTTAAACTGACTAAAACACTAGTAATCAATAAATTGTCGTTGTTATTTTCTTAAGAAAAATATTAATGGCTGCTATGTCACAGATAGGTATAGGCAACCTATGCACCATTTGAAAGAGTATTTTATTTGTCATCATGTGACGTAAAAAATACAGGGTGTTCCATTTAAAATAAGAGAGATATGGCTATTTGATTTTCTGAAAAATTGAAATTATTTTTTGATCACCCTGTACAATATTTGATCTTGATTTGACCTACGTATGATATGGCAGACTTTTTCTAATCTTGTTACATATTTTAAAGTTTAAAGTGTTAAAGAAAATTCAATTTAATTTTACCTCTGCATTTTTCAAAAAAATCAAATATCACAAAAAGCGAATAAAATTAGACACTTACACTTTTTGAGACACCCTGTATAGACTAAAATATTTTTTTACCGTGGTCTTATCCGACCTGTATATGTTCCAGTATTTACTTTTTTAAAAACGCCATGGTTATCCAGCTATAGACCGGGTCGAATATGGTGGGCCACCCTGTATTTTTTTAAAACTAGCTTATAACTCTGTGGTAAGATGGCAAAACCCAATATGTCACTTTTAGTAAAATGTACAGAAGAGATTTTTAAACTTTGATTCGTCCTGAAAAATCACAATTTCAGTACAGCATTTAAATTTTGCTACTATTTGTTTTTATATTTACATTTTACTAAAAGTGTCATAAAGGCTTTTGCCATTTGGTTTATGT
>JACEGR010003479.1:0-104082 GCA_014170235.1 Listronotus bonariensis | reverse complement strand
TTACCACTGTATTATTATTATTATTATTATTATTATTGCATAAATTAGAACAAAGATTGTGCCATCAGATTTGTTTTATCTCTTTTAGTTTTCCCTCTACCCTACAAGGTAAAAAAAAGCGCCACCCTGTACATGCTTAAACAGTAAAAAAAAACTTATATTGAAAAAAAAATTGCTTTTATTAGTAAAACTATAGAAGATAAAAACCAAAGAAAAAGAAAATAAAACTACAATTACAATTAAATTTCTCTAATTCGCACATACGATAAACAGCTTTGTTTCCTGCATCAAGGGATAACGGGAAACACAAAAGTGTAATCCCGAAAACCAAGTCTGAGAGACGTTGATATTATTATAGGAGTGGAGTTCCAACCACATAAGGATTACCTCTAGCCCAAGACTTAGGTCTCCGTTAAAATGTCGATTTCATACAGGGGGTATAATTTTGGTGTAAAATACATCGTGTCTTGGAAAGTTCTTACCAAATGGAAAACTTTTTAATTTTTTTCTTTACAAAAAAATGCATCTTCACAAAAAGTCCTGCATGATGATAGATAGATACATAGATATTTGGGTAACCAGTGCGTCAGCAACCAAGGCCATTTAGCACTACTCCTTCTTGATGAAAAAAACTAGACACGAACCACCTGGTGCTACGTTTGACCCCTTCATAACTCAAAACCTATTTAAATTAAACTGACTAACTGACTAACTGACTAACTGACTAACTGACTGACTTACTAACTGACTAACTGACTAACTGGTTAACTAACTAACTGACTAACTGAATAACTGACTAACTGACTAACTAAATAACTGCATAACTGACTAACCAGAACTAACTGACTCACTGACTGACATATTGGTCAAAAACCGAACCCACTTCCAGATGACGTAGAAAGATGAAATTTGGAATCTAGCTCGGTAATGGTGTGTAAGCATAGAAAAAATCTAAAAATAAAAAAATATAAAAAATAGGAGGGTTAAGAAGGTTTTTATTGTAGGGTTTAAACCGTTGGGTAATGCACACAATTATTTAGAACAAACTATGCAACAAAAACGCAAAAAAAAAAAAAAATGAATTCTTAATAACGGCCTGGTTTTTTCTACAAAAAGTAATATTCTACCTAAAACATAATTGTGAAATACGTGAGCCAAGTTCAATATTAAAATTATCTTTGGCTGTTAGCCTTGACGCAAAAACAATGAAGATCCAAATAAGTGTCAAGTTTTGTGCAAAATTCAAATATGTAAGAGATCTTAAATTAGGTTAGACTGACTTGGCTAGATGGCAGATTAAAAAATAAATAAATAAGGGTACATTTTTAGTAAGTTTAATTTATCTTTGAAGTCGGTTTAATTTTTTTTTTTAATATTTATTTTACTTTTTTCAGTTTTTCTTTATTAACATTTAATCGGTGACCATCCACTAAAATAAACAGTATTAGTACCATTTTTTCTCTTCGCCCAAAACGGCAATGCTCCACTTAAAAGGTAAAAAAGTTGGGTATAAACCAAAATACCTGATCCCCAAAATAAATCCCAGAATAAAAAAAAGTGAACTATTACCTAAATGGCAAAGACATGACAAATAAAAATATTTTGACATAACTCCCTTGATTGTTTACATCCAACGTAAAGCATAGGTAGCATCAAGGTTAGTTTATATTTATAAGGTTGCGACATATCCTCAACTTTTAGGCGGTTCGAGGTTCGGGGACGCAAGGAAGGGCACTCCACGGAGAAAAGTTGGCAAGAATGGGTAAAATCAAAGCTGATGATCAATCCAGTGGCGTCTAGAATTTGCGCATTTCATTTTGCATTGTTTTGGAAGTAATATTTGTTGAAAGATGTAATTCCAAATGTTTTTTATTTAAAGTAAAAGAATTTACAACTTAATAACAATTAAAAACTGTTGTGTAAACGGTTGTTCTACTAATACAATAAACTGTAACTGTAAATGGGAGATGTGACGTCATAACACGTCAAAGGAATATGGCTGAATATCGTGACCTTATATAGACCGACTTTGAGGTAGCATATATTTTATTGATGCAAATCCACCTTTGCCCTTTGGCACCATTGTTTAAAAACACCCTATACAGGGTGTCGCCTTTTCGTTGACCTATCATGGTATAGCCAACAGTAATAGAATAAATCTGATTGCATAATCCTAATCTTGATTTTTGAAACAAATTTAGTGGTAAAAATAAATCATGGCTAACTTGATTCGTTTTGGAGATACAAAGTATTTTTTAAATTGTGTCAATTTATCTAGTTACTTGTAAGTCGCTTGATATTACAGATAGAAAAAATATGTAAATTGAAAAGTTTTTGGGATTTTAAGGCTAAATTCAGTGGCGTACCCAAATTTTTTCCATTGACTTTATTTTAAAGTTATAAAACAGAGTTGGGTTTTTAATAGAACACCCTGAATATTATATTACTGTTGCTAAGATTATTTAAAGAGGTTAAAATAATTCAACATTTAATGTTTTTATCTTTTACAGTTTTGGAAATATGGCCATAGAAATCTAAAATATAGTCGATAAAACGTGTCTTCCAAAGTCTTACCAAATGGGAAACTTTTTAGTTATTAACTTAACAAAACAAAGTCCGCTCTCATAAAAGTTCTGTTTTACAAAAATATTTGTATATTGAATGTACTGGGTGGCCTAAAAAGACGTGTTTCCAAATTAAAATACAGATTATTTGCTAATTACGGTACAAAACTTTAAAGGGGATTTCTTATGTTATAAGAAAAGATCCTATTAACATAAATGTCCGGATTTGCGTTCTTTTTGGGATATAAGGCGTTACATTTGTTTTAAGATATTTTATTAATATCTTAAATACGAAGCCAGATACGAACAAGCTTTATGACGCTAAAAAGTTGTTTTTTTTGCTTCATGGAGAAAAATATAAAAACTACATAAAGAGCCAGTGGCGTACACGCCGTGACGGCACTTGACCCAATAAATTTAACCTTATTTGAGCTTTACAAGTGCTTTATTAAATTTTAACAAACGTACCAAATTTTAACCAAATCGGTATTTAAGATATTTATAAAATACCGACGAAACGAAGGAACTTCGGACATATGTTTATAGGATCTTTTCTTTATAAGATAACATAAGAAATCACTCTTTAAATTTTCGTACCGTAGTTAGGAAATACCCTGTATATTTATTTGGAAACAAGTTTTTTTAAGTCAACCTGTAGGTACATCTAACATACATATTTTTGTGGAAATATATTTTTAATCAAGCAGGACTTTTTATAAAGAGGCACTTTATTCCGTAAAGTTAATATACAAAATTTTCCCATTTGGTAAGAACTTCCGAAGACACGCTGTATATATGCACCAAGATTTCGAAGCTCATATTTCCGGAACTCTTATAGAAAATCATTTTAAATGTGTTATCGAACTCTTGACGATGGCTATATTTCCAAAACTATGACAAATGAAATAAATGAGTGTCGTATTTTTTACAGCTTTTAAGAAGACCTTTATATTAGTTACTAAATATATGAGGTGTTCCATTTGAAAAGCTTAAGTTTGTGCTATAACTTTAAGTAAATGAAAAAATATAGGGACGTCACTGAATTCTACTTAAAAATCCCTAAAACTTTTCTATTAATTAACATTTTTTTCTATCTCTTATATCAAGCGAGTTAAAATTTTCTGGACAAATTGACAAAATTTTAAACCACTTATCTGTATCTTCAAAACGAATCAAGGTTCAAAAATTAAAATCGAAATTGCGCACATTTCTTCTATCTCCTTTAGTTTTCGCTATATCCTGCAAGGTTAACGAAAAGGCGCTAAACTGTATTTCTTTTTTTATATTAAACGGGCTTTTACACTAAACATAAACATGAGATGTAAGTGATTCGACAAAATGTTAGGCATAAATATATTATTTACTATATAAGAAAAGTCTGTGCTTTTTGATAGGCAAACAGGAAATACTTATATGATTATATTGACGTTTTGATAAATTATTACGCGAACTAAAGCTTTTGATAAGATAAGAATAAATGTGTTCCTAAACTTGAGAACCAAAGATAACGGTTCTGAAAAATGTATGCTTTTACCCTGACCGCCACACTATACTTATTATAGTTTCAATTTCAAAATAATCGTGATATGGCGATAATCCATTTGGGTTATTATTTAAAACTCGACAAGAAGTATATATAGATGTTATATATTTTTTAATTTTAATTTATTATATTAAAGCTTTTAAAAATACACTTTTTATGCAATAAAACAGTTCTATTTTTAAACATTCAAAAAACAAAATGTTGTGTTTGTATTTTACATAAATATGCAACTTTTGACCTAATCGCTTATTTTGTATTTTTATCACTTCCGGTTTCATTGAAAATTTCTAGTATTTTAAAATTCTAACAAACAACTAGTAGTAGGGGAGTCCACGATGCTAAAAGGGGATTTACTCGAGCGTCATAGATTGGGTTACAATGCTTAGATAATAAGAAGGAGAAAATGTTATATAATGTATACCTTTTTATCGGTGAGGGAAGTGGCTATAGATTTTTTAATATTTTATAAAAATATTATTGCTATTTCGGCTTGTGTCAATTATATATTTTTCGTTATTTTTGAAATATTTTTATCAAAGCATAAATAAATAAAAAAACAGTCACCCTCGAGAATGTCAAAATGACGTTTTTTTACAACTTTATAATCTTCTGCCTTCTTAACGTCACTCCCAAAATATCAGATTAGTGAAATATATGTTACGCCGAATTTGTGTAATTGCCGATTTTATGTAATCGTCAAAATTTTGCCTAATTCTTGAAATAAGCAGTAAATAAAACTGTCACATTGAGGTGGTCATGTTTAGTTCTGGTTAGTTTAATTTTTTTATTAAGAACCAAAAAAAAGTTTTAACTAACCTTAACTAACCATGACCCTCTCAAAAGTGACGAAAGTAGGTTTTGCCTATTTTAGTAATTAGGCAGATTTTGCCTTTTGCCGAATACATGAAATCGACAATTACACAAATTTGGCGTAATATATGTATACACTTTTAGCATGTATTTAACTTACCCTGTCTTAATATAATGCGCTCGAAAATGTCTGATGTTATATTATTATGTACCTATATATACTTTTTGCTATCCCCTTGACGGGTGGCCTTATATACGGGGCTTATATTTTTGTGAAGGTACTTAACCAGGTACAAGGTATTCTCCTGTATATTAATCTGTGGTGCTATAGTAAGTAAATCCCGAAATCCCCCTCTTGGGATCCCCTACTACAGTATAATTATTCTAACTTTAGTGGGATATAATGTAACAAAAATAATGACTATTATTAAATATTTTTTGACACTGCCTCTTTAAAATATTTCATATTTAAATAATTTAATTTAAAGCGCCACATTAATGCGTTTTTGTTCACCAAAATAATATTTATAGCCTTTTACACAAAATACTTTTTAACAATTCTAAATTCATAATATGTGGAATTTACGGTTACTCTTAAAGTAGTTATTTACCAATATAAAATTTAATTATCAATGCGACGCTACTGACACGTTAATATTTGTTTTTAAAATGATATTCTAATAGTTATTAAAGGGTACTTATAAGCATTTTAATTATTTGAAAAAATTTACCGCTACAATAAACTGATAAATACAGAAAAGGCAATATTAACACAAAATCTATGTAAAAAAGATAATACTTTAAAAAATAAAGCCGTTATTTAAAATCTTGTTTTTTTTGTCGGAGAATGTCGCACTTGACAAAGTTTTTGTAAAAACTAGAACTGTTTTCTTACACCCTTTAGAATAAAAACAAGAAAAGTTTTTTCACAAAATGGTAAATTTCGCATTTGGGTAGTGCAATTTATTTAATTATAATAACGATGTAAAATTTACCCAAAAATGTCCAATTGCAGTTTAATTGAACAGCAGTTTATATAGAATCTTGTTTGAAGAAAAAAGTTGGGTGGGATCAGGAGCGCAATTTTAACTAATTAAAAGTAGAACAAAGCAAAATAAATCAGTTTTAAATACTCTAATTGAATGTTTAGCCGTGACAGCTGTTTCGTAGTACAACTACATTTTCAAACGTACTGACAAACTAAAACTATTTTACTTATATATAAACAGTAATACCTAATAAAAAACATATTTTTAAAAAAGGTTTTAAAATCAATATGGTACAGTTGTGAAATTTAAATATTTTATTGCTACATTTTATAAAAGTTTTACAAGGGGTAGATTTCCTAGGTCAATTTGTGTGTTAAGCAGATGTACATTCTGTTTTTTATGTTTATAGATTTCAATATTTTCTAATGTATCTAGTTTTCGCCCTTTTTGTTCTACATGTAATATTTTTAGGGTATTGATTTCTGGAAATTTGTGTCCGGTTTCCAGAAAATGGTTTGCGAAATTTGATGTTGTTTTCCCTAACCTATAACATGAGTTATGTTCTTTAAACCTAGTTTCGAAATTTCTTCCCGTTTGTCCAATGTAACAGCTATTACACTCTTCACAAGTAAGCTTATAAACTCCTGATTTTTTAAATTTATTTTGTTTATCTTTCACATTAAATATCATGTTTGATAATCGATTTGATGGTTTATGTGCTATTTTCTGGTTTTGTTTAGACAGGGTGTTCGAAATTTTTTGTGATATTTGGCCAAAATAAGTTAGGGTTTTAAATGGTTGGTTTTGTTTTTCAGGTATTTTTGGGTAAATTTGGTTAAGGGTGAGTTGTTTACGTTTCTTATTAATTATAGAGTTTATTAAGGGTGGAGGATAACCATTGTTTTGAGCGATGTTTTTTATAGTGTTTAATTCTTTTTCTAAATTTTCTTTGGAAAGTGGAATGGAAAATGCGCGATGTATCATTGATCTGTATGCTGACATTTTGTGGGTAATTGGATGTAAAGAATCATTAGGTATTGTAATATCAGTAAAAGTTGGTTTTCTATAGATATCAAAATTTATGGTTCCGTAGTTAGTTTTTGTTATTTTAAGATCTAAAAAGTTAATGGAGTTTTGTTGCTCTATTTCCAAAGTAAATTTAATCTTAGGGTGTATTGAGTTAATATAATTAAGAGTATTTTTTAGCTCTATCTCGTTTCCTGAAAAGCCGACAAGTATGTCATCCACATATCGGTACCAAAATATAACATTATCTGAATGTTTGGAGTTTATAAATGATTCTTCTAGTTTTGACATAAATATCTCCGCCATTAAAGGGCTTAAGGGGAACCCATAGCTAGTCCGTCTGTTTGTTTATAAAAGTTTCCATTATATTTAAAATATTTTGTCCATACATAATTTCAAAAGTTTTAAAATGTCCTCTTTAAGAGATGGGGTTCATGTTTTTACTGTTTAGTTTTTCTGTTATAATTTTGATACAATCGTAGAACACTAGTTTATTATTATTTTGAAGAATATCCCAATTATTGGCTAATATTTCCAAATGTAAAATACCTAAAAAATATGATTATCAAATTTTCTGTTTGTTTACATGGCGATCTTTTTTAATAGCCCAATCATGATTACTGCGCACTTAAGCATTTAAGTATTGCTTAATTTAAATACGTTTATTCCTATAAATACTTGTTATTTCCCTTCAAGGTTAAGGATGCTGTACCGGGCGTTAATTTATAAAGCTTCATCTCCGTTTTTTTTATTTTTTATCACACAAGAAAACCAAATATATTTGATAGGTTGATACTATAGGATTCCAAATTAGCAATCAGATCTAAATATCCTTTATACTACTGTCTTTATAGAGATAGTAACGTTTGTACGTTGTCGTTAATTTTACCGAGTGTCGTATTTCGTTTTTTAATATTTTTTTAAGATAAAGGTTTAAATAATATAGCTGTTTTTGCGGACACAGCAATTACAAATCATTTAACTATACTTTTATAACAACAATTTTAACAATAAAATATTCTAAAAATTAAAAAATAAAAATACTATATATATGTTTAAACAATCAGTGCCGTATTATCCATTAGGCTGACTAGGCTACAGCCTAGGGCGCCATGGAAAAATAGGGCGGCGCCAGACAGGGGAGTAATAGGTGCTAGAGAGGGAAGTTTCTAAAAAGTTTAGGTCGGGTGGGGATATAAATAAAATAGACAAAATAGACGGTAAAAGGAGAGAATGCATAGTAAAGCTATGCAATTTAATGCAAAAATAATGTAAAAACTAGAAAAACAGGGTTTTAAAAGGTGAAAATCAAATATTGTGTGACACTTTGGCTTTAAATCAAGATTTGTGTGCAAAAGAAGGGGGAATATAGTATGGATATTACGAGAACAAAACTTTTCGGCCAAAGGTTCGTGATCAGCGACCAAAAATACCCCCATATTCCAAATTTCGTCAAAATCGAAAACTACCTATTTTTTGTTAAAATTTTAAATTTGATTTTAAATTTAATAAAACAGGTTTTTAATACTCGGAGTGTTTGTTTCTCATAAAGAAGGCTCAAGTCAAGGCTAGCGTCCTATAAAAATATATGTCTGTTAATTAACTTTTACGGTTGATAAAAAACCTCCTTCTCGTACAGCTTTCTAGAGTACGATTTAGTTAAGAAAAAGCCACGCGGTCATTACTTCGTCGTGTTCTGTCCTATTTTCAAATTACATATTTTCCTTTTTGTTACTCGCACACTATTTAAACGACGCGATTAGAAAGATATAGGTGATGGCCGTCTTTACTTGGATAAGGCATCTGGCTTTTTTAGATGAATTTTACTGCACCTTTGTCTTTAAACAAAAAATAATAATCAATTGCTACATTTTATATATAGTAGGTTTAATTTTATAGTTTATACAAATATGTTTTTTTTTTGAGATACGTACGGTTTTAAAATACCAACGATGTGTACAAATAAAAGAAAAAGGATTAGTTCTTTATCATAAACAATGTAGTTTGTAAAATTAATTAATTAATAACATCAAGGAACGATAAACTAGCCTATTTTGTTTGAGTCCGTATAACCCAACCCTCCATCCATTTGTTTTTATTTGATGTTTGATGTATTTCCGTATTGGCCTCGACCATAAGTGTTTGCCCAATATCTCTTTGGGGACTGAAATAAATCCCAATTCCAATAGAACAACTATAATCCATAAAACAAACAACCTCCCCTATAATAACCATGAAGTAAAACGTCTTGGCTTTGAACTTTAGCCCTCTATCGCTGCGTCAACGCACGTGGTCGGTAAACCACCAACCATAGGCGTATCACAAAAATACTACTTTAACATAGTTAAATTTTTATTATTTTTTGCTATTAGCAGTCTTGTTTACGCCTTTTTAGGTATATTTTAAAAATTTGCAAACTAATGTGTAAACTGGTGCAATATGCCCTTAGCCATGTACTATCGTGCCCAAAAAAAAAAACGATAAAATACAAGTAACGGAGTATCTTCTGGTCTATAATAAACCGTTTTCATAAATTCGGAATTTTTTGACGTAGCTATCACAACATTAAATTGTTTGGACACATTTAAACCTAATATTTTAACGGACTAGAAAATAAAACTAGATTTTGTTGTCCCAGTTTTTATGGGCGCGATGGTACACCTAATCTAGAAAATTTTCGGTGTAGATAACATGGATTTTATCCCTTTTCTTTAAATTTTTCCAGAAGTTGAAGGTCTTTTGTAATAATGCCAAAATTTGCATTTTGGTGGAAATGCCCGCGAAATTATTTAAAACGTTGCATAGACCGATGACGTAGTTAAAGTGTGCCTACGTCACAAAAGATATATGCTATGACATCCCTTATCTATCGCTTTTTCCTTTGTGGGCACGTTTTGTAATTGTAATTGTAAAGTTGTTTTAACTTATAAATTGTGGAAAAAAATGTAATAAAATTATTTACAAAGAAAAAATCTTAAGACAATTTGGTTAAAATTTTAATTTTCCCGGGTTGGTGTCGTATTTAACTATTAATTAAAATAGTTTTTTTAACTGTCCATGCTAACTTTATACCCGATTTTTTAGGTAAAACCCGTTTCAAAATTTTGTTACAGCTTACGAAATTGTTTGTCACAGTCTAAAGAGTCAGCAACAAAATTGAAACCGAAAGTCGGGAAAGATTGGAGATTGACAAACTTACAAATCGGTCACGCCAGCTTTCCACCCGATTTTTCCGGACATAATGTAAGTTTAAAATTTGTTGCTGCTCACAAAATCGTTTACTTACCTAACTGAAGAGAGTCAGCAACAAAATAGAAACCGGAAGTCAGGAAAGAGTGAAATTCGGTTTGATGATAAACTGCCAGTTAGCGTGACCACATTTTTAGATTAAATTTTACCTGGAAAAATCGGGTGAAAATCTGTCGTGACCGATAGTTAACCTATCTCCAGTTTTCCCCGACTTTCGGTTTTATTTTGTTGCGGACTCTTTACAATGTAACAAACAATTTCGTGGCCAGCAATATATTATTGGATTGAATTTTGTCTGGAAAAATCGGGTGTAAAGTAAGCATAGACAGTATAATTTTTTTTAATTAAAAAAACCGTTTTTTCTATTTTTTTTCTGCAGCAACAAATCAACTTACCTTTATTCAATGCACCTTTTGGGTTTATATTCACGCTAACTTAACGGAGAGCTTAATCTGTTACCGATTTTTTACGATCGGTTTGAGCAACAAAATCGTTTATTTCACTAATAAGCACCTAAAAAGGCAAATGAAAGAATATACAAAATAACTATTATATTTAAATAAAATGTTCCGTTTTTAGCTTTAAATTAACAATTTAAAAATATAACCATCATAATATAAAAGCCACATTTTTTTGAATAACTCGGTATATATCTAATATCTATTTGTCAGTGTATTATACCTTATGAAAATGTGTGGTCTACTTATACCAACCAAAATTACATCACTTTCAATTTAGTTAAAAATTATTCACTTAACCAAATAGCCTGCGCACGCCTCTGGCCGACTCAAAACGAACAATAAGGTCCCAAAATCGCTCCAGATGTTCGTTTCGGAGTTCCCGGCATTCCGTCCAAAGCCGACCGAGATCCGCGACGTGTCGATAACAAAACGTCGACGTCGTAGTGTGCCATGCTTCTGCACTGATTTCTTCTTCTTTTCAACGATCTTTTCAAAGTAGTGCAGCTGCTTACTTCTCATACGTTACGTATTTTTGGCGGTCACGTTTAATGTCGCGAGTGCGAGACAGAAAGCTTTTTTGTGACGTGTGAAGCTTAAATAGTTGGTATGTATTTTTAATATAGATTTCATTTTAGTCCACATTGGTATTTTTGATGTTTTTAATCAATTTACAAGCAGCGTTAAAATGTTAACAAAAGTACAAACGAACAAACTCAAATTTAATACGATGCACCTTAGCACTATTATGTAAAATTTGCATTTTAAAATCTAAAGGTTATCTTGCATGGCATTTTACTTGAAATATTTTGTTCTAATTTGATTTGACACTAAGATTTGCCATCTTACTATAATTTGCAAAAAATGGGTTTCGCAATTTTTAAATATAAAATGGATGCGCAAAGAAAATTTTCATTAGTTATTTATAAAGAGGTGCTAAACACTGCTTAACGCTTTTTGCACTTTTAGGTTAAAGACGAATTTTATATGGGTAAAATATTTTAAGATAGGTATAGTTCTTTTCATCATCTAAGAAGTGACTTAGTCTTGGGATGAATAAAACCATAAATTTTTTGAATTTATTGTGCAGGGCCGCAATATACATGATGAAAAAGATATACTTATGTGTAAAGTTTGGCGGGAATTAAATAAACAATAATTAGCAGCAATATTATATTTTAACTGCTTATAATACTTACATTTAAGAACAAAATAAAACACGCAATATCTTACTCTAAATCAACTTCACTATCACTAATATCTTCCAAATTAATAACAATCTTTTTTAACAGGCTCTAGCCTATTATATACATAGTGCGATAAAAGTTTTTAATTTTTGTTTAACGTGTTTAGTACAGTTTCTCTCGTTTTCAAAAATTACATATTCGACTCATTAGTACAATAGCATTTGGATTTAAAGTTAGTGTGTTATTGTGTGCGCGTATATTAGACTAGACTAGAGAGCGAAAATAATGTGGGAACTTTATGCTCTTCGTACATCTAATACAGTTTTTGACGGATTAAATCTTTATTGTATAAATCAACAGATTTAGGTGCACCATAATCTTTTCGTACTTTTCTAGGCTTTATGAAAAATTTTCTTCGTGGCCTCGCTTTACTTACAAAATAGGTAAACACCATTAATAATTATTTTTGCTTAAACAGACAAATATTTGCAGCTACTGCCTGAAACGGCTTTTGCACTGGACATATTTAAACACACTATCACTGCAGAACTTAATAACTGACAGTATTTCAAAATGTCCCAAATATTTATATCTATATCGCCATTAGTTTGATTACAAGTAGAGTCCAAAAATGCAAAATGAAATACATTTGAGCACATTTTGTAATTAATCACCAGCGCAAAAACTATTAAGTACTTGAGATAATTGTTAAGTTGTTATTATAAATGAACCTATTTTTCGTGGTTGATATTGTTTTGGTTAATAAATGTTTTAATATTTTTGTAAATTTGAGTTTTTATATACACACCCTTTAAAAAATAAATGAATATTGATTCAATCCATGGCCAACTATTTTTTTATTAGTTTTGCTGTGTAGAACAATGCAAAATATTAAGTGTTATATATTGTAATCGTAACAAAAACTGCAATTTTTTGGGATACTCAGATACAGGGTGTCCCATTAAAAGAAGCAAATTTATGTTCTATGTCAAAAATTAAAATATTTATACTTTTTTTGGTATGCCACTGAATTCTACGTAAAAAGTTATAAAACTTTTGTATTTGAAGTTTCTTTCTCCACAAGTGTCCGAGTAATAAGACATTATAAAAATCGACGAATTTTGAGAATCACCCTGTATTTTCTAAACCAATCAAGTTAGCGTTAATCTGATTGCGCCATTAAACTTAAAAAAAAACGGGAAAAAAATAACGGGACACGTATCTTAGTTTTTTGTATCTCTTACCGTTTAGCCTGTACCTTCCTCAAGTTTAAATACTTTGTTATAAATGTAGTCATGGCCTAAAAAATAACTTATTTAAATTTAGAGCTAAAAATAATAGTTTAAAAAACTAAAAAACACGCTTTTATATGCAACCGAACTAAAAATTAGAAAATAATTTTTCATTACAAAGAGTTTGTCACTTCAGAGTAAAAAGCGTGGGGTGCTTAATATATTAAATGTTATAATTATTCTATTTGCAAATATCTATGAGGGAAAAGTTATGAAAAATAGTAAAATGCACCCCACGCTTTTTACTCTGAAGTGACAAACTCTTTGTAATGAAAAATTATTTTCTAATTTTTAGTTCGGTTGCATATAAAAGCGTGTTTTTTAGTTTTTTAAACTATTATTTATTTTTCATTTTTAGTTCGATATATCAATTAGTTTTTTAAAAATAAATGCTCCAGTTTATTCACTAAAAAATTCCTTCGCCATTTTGTCAAGAGACAGAGGATCTGTAAAGGAATTTATTTATCCTGGCGGTCCTAATCAGGATAACGGGATACTGTTTTTAAATTATTGCATTGTCATCGGTCCTTGATACGTGTGCAAAGTTTCAAAGAAATTGAATCGCTGGAAGTTGGTAAAAATTAGGCTCAAAGATTCCGTTACATAGATAGATAGATAGATAGTTACAACCCAAACTAATAAAAGCGTGTTAAAAATACAACTAAGTATCTGGACATTTATCTAATTTTTGTATTAAATAAGATGGATGGATGGATTTAGGTCACCATAGGATAGATATAGGTCTGTACAATAATTTGTTGGAAACGTAGGTTTTGATATTCCAGTGTGTGTCAAGGAATCTACTGGACCAGTCATAACTTTTAGAATATCATTGGGTGCAATAAACTGACAATTGGTGTTAATAAACGGTAAATATGAGACACATAAGCTTGTTTACATATTTTTGCTTTTCAGGTGAAGTGTTGCCAGTTTTTACCGGACATGTTTCATACAATAGTTTCTTTACTTGTCAATAAATTAAATAAAACAAATTAGGATTAAATGGGTTTATCGAGGGTTTATGTGTATTATTATTTGGGAAGCGAATTCCACTCGTTTTCAAGTATATTTTCTTCATGAATGTGGGTAAACAATAATAGTAATAGGCCATTTTTATTTAGGCAAAACAGAGTTACAGAAACAGATGTTGCATGTATTTTCTTAACTGTTTAATTTTTAAGCCTTCCAAAAACCCCTGTGGGCCATATTTAAAGTGGCATACTCACGTTGAGACTCTCCTGTCCTTAGATCCTATTCGAAGGTGGGTATGAAGGCAAGTCTGCGAGTAGGACCTGATACTCATGAATTTGCATTGAAACGCACCATCAGTTCAACAGAACACTTTCACACTCCCTTTTAGGGTTCAGGTAGTATTGAAGACCTGACTGACTGCGTGTGTGACTACAAGGTTTCGTGTACGTGCAATACCAATAAAGATTTTTTTTTAATGTACAACGTTTTTTACTTCTAATAATCCTTACTACATCCGAGATGACATCTAGAAGTAGTGTCTAAATCTATAATAAAACATTTATGTATCGTCCTGTATCAATAATAAAATATTCAATAAACTCTACTAATATTTGTTAAGAGCTTATCTAACCGTTACACTTTATCTCTCAGTAATGCGTAATTCAAATAAACCGAGAGATTTTTTTATTGTAACTTTCCCGCTGTTATATACAAGACACTCAGTGAGAAAAAAATCATAAAAAAGCGCACATAAGCAAGTGATAACATGTCTTTAGATTAAAATATCCTGGCCTACTATCTTTTACCAGAGTTCCTTAAAATGCATTTTTTTTAACTTATGGTGAGTTTATAAAAAAAATTAGCATTTATCATTTAACATTTTACATTTAACATTTAAGATTTAGCATTTAGTAATTTAGACACTGTTTATAAAAATTTTAAAAATAGTTATTTGATCATGCGCATTGTAACAATTTCTCTAGGATCCTTTTTGAGTTTAGGCCAAACAAGTAGAAGAAGTTTTTGTACATATCAAGAGTCATCGTCTTGTACTTAAAAATTGTTCATGGTCATTTTTCTTTAATTATTGCACAAAAAAATGATACTGGAAAAGTCTTTCGATATTTATTTAAGTTAATCTTTAGCTTTATCTTTCAAAAAGTGGCTGAAGGGGCAGATTTATCACGTAGATTTGATGTTTACTAAATAGTGCTGCTCAAAACAATAATAAAACAAAAATTATCAAATTTTGACAGTACAGAAAACATTATAACATGCGCAGTCGAATTTTCATTTAGCATTTAATTTAAGAAGATAAAAGTTGGTCAACTCTTAAATGATAAATGTTAAATCCTAAATGTTAAATGTGTTTTATGAACGTCTACATGAATCACCATAAGCCGAACTTTTGTTAAATTCTAAAAGCTAAATATTAAATGTTAAATTAAATGCTAATTTTTTCTTTATAAACCCACCATTAAGCAGCGGACCTAAGAACTTATTTTTTACTTTTTATAGTGGAAGTCCACATCCTTCTCAATTATCATACCGTCAGTGCGATTGCCAAACCTGATACCTATGTTTACAGTGTTCGAGAAACGTTTTTTTAAAGTTTACTTTGACAGGCTATTTTTTAAGAAAAACTTGTGGTGTAGGATCTTTGATAGCAAGTATTGGAATTAATTCATATTTTGAATTTTTAGATCATATGTGACTAAAAAAGTAGTTACCTTGGCTGAAGAGTCATATTTAGAAATCGGGGTTCTCGAAATCATATACAAAATATCGGATTTATGCACATTACACGACTGCGTGGGTAATTGAGGTGGGTAATGTGCGTGGGTAGTAGCCGTGGATAATAAGCCATATTACCTTTTTAAAATAATATATTAATGTACACATTATTAAACCGTCGGCGTCGTAAAAATAAAACCAAATTTAAACAAAAATTACGTAAAAATTAACAAATATCTTTGCAGTATGACACTTTGACTAACCATATTTGGCTTAAAATTAACCTAAGCATTTTTTACAATACACCATTTTATAGAAAAGAAAATGGGCTTTATTTTTTATTTTTTACATATCTACATGTAGAAGAAAAAAAGTTATAACGAGAAATTATAAAGATGGGTTAGATATCGTTGAAAGTAGAAAAACTTGAAGAACTATATCTTACCTATATACAGTGTGTCCAAGATAAGGATCCTAAGCATGGAAATTTCAGTACCTATTGGAGATACAACTTAGGTTAAATTAGGAAAAAGTTGTGTTTTTAAAGCTTATTTACATGTTGTTTAAAAACTAGAAAAATTTTCATGGCCTGCTGAGATATTTAGCAAAAACCAAAATTTGACTTTATTGATTTTATTTTTTCCTGACTTTATTTGAAGAGATATAAAAAAACTAATAACACTTTTTCATTGGCACTTTTTAGCTACTACATGATGGTATTTTTAGATTTTTTACCCGACGTTTCGTTTTCAAGAAACCATCATCAACTTTATTTTTTATATGGATCGAAAAAAAGTACACCCTGTATCTGATCCCATTTTTGATTACAAATTTAACGATGTATCACATGTCATATTTTAATTTTTAGTTAAAAGCAAAATTGCATTTTTTCTATTTTTTAAAAGTTATTTTTAAGTAGGCCTTGCAAACAAATGCTTGGACGTTAATACCTGTTACCGTATCTGTAACATAATTTAATATCATTACAAAATTCTATTTGTCGTTATTACCCTGTTTGTCGAGTTGTTGTTTTTAGAGCAATTGTTCTTATTGTTACTGTTGTCTTTATTATTGTTTATTGCTGAATAGTTAATATCTATTGTGTTATTATCGTCGGCTGGCAATTATAGCCATGAAGAAAAGTTTAACATGCTAACGTGCTACATTTTGTGCCACAAAAATACTGTAAATACAGCGGAAATGTATCTTTATACATATCCAGAAAGAAAACAGCCATGTAATTCCATTTTCTTACAGCTGGTTTGAAATTTAAAAAGCCAGTCTTATCTCGAAAAAAGGAATCTTTAGAAGAAACCCCAAATAATGTTTTACAATCAGTTGTTGAGAACACTGAGATATCAACTTGGCAAATTAAACAAAATGTAGGAGAAGCCAAATCCACAGCTCAATTTCTTTTGCGTAAAAATAGATATCACCCCTATAAATTTAGGATTTGCCAAGCACTTAAACCGGGAGATTTCGAACGCGCCGATATTTTTGCAAGTGGTATACAGGCGCGTGTAAAGCAAATTTAAATTTCTCTTCAAAAACAAAATTGTCCGACGAAAGTATGGTCACTAATCATGGTATCTTCAATCGTCGCAATACGCATTACTAGGCTCAACAATATCCGCGTGTTAAGAAAATATCGAAACATCAAGAACGTTTTGTGTTTAATATGTGGTGTGGAATTTTAGGAACTAACATACCAGGTCCATGTATTTACCATAAGTCATTAATTGCAAAAATGATACCTTCATTTATTTTTGCACAAAATGTAGCAAGTTAGCATGTCAAAGTTATCTTTATGGCTATAATGGCCATCCTGCATATTCGACCGTAATAATACAATAAGATATTAGCTATTCACCAATAAACAATAATAGAGACAACAGTAACAATAAGAACAATTGCTCTAAAAACAACAAATCGACAAACAGGGTAATAACGACAAATACTATTTTATAATGATATTAAATTATGTTACAGATACGGTAACAGGTATTAACGTCCAAGCGTGTGTTTGAAGGCCTAGTTAAAAAAATTAAAATTTGACATGTGATACATCGTTGAATTTGTAATAAAAAATGGGATCAGATACAGGGTGTACTTTTTTTCGAGCCATATAAAAAAATAAAGTTGATGATGGTTTCTTGAAACCGAAACGTCGGGTATAAAATTTAAAAATACCATCATGTAGTAGCTAAAAAGTGCCAATGAAAAAGTGTTATTAGTTTTTTCCTACGACCACTTGTGAAAATAGCAAATAGCACACTGATTTCATGCATAGAAAATGCGTTATATCACACTAGTGTTGCAAAGTACTTTACAGCACTGGTGTTGCTAAGTACTTTACAACACTGGTGTGATACATATTATGATGTCATTCTAAAAACTGCTATTGGTTTTGCAAGTGACATATTTATTGTAGTGACAGTAAAAAAACTTTTTATTTACCTTAAACGGTAGAACCCAAATTAGCGAAAATCATCTTATTTTATATTTATTAAAATTTACGAAAAATAAAAACATAAACAAAAATAGACATAACCACAAAAACAACTTTCACTGACTGGCACAGTGTTGTCAGGTAAGTAGATCAAATTAAAAATCTCCCTTCTACCTTTGAGCACGTACTTTATAGAGGCAGCCTTGCCGCTTGACCGTTCGACCTAAAGCGCCAGAGAAAAAAGCCTATAGATCAAATTCCTTCCTCTCTTTCTTCGTGTACTCAAACAACTAGTTAAATCTTTTTTTTAATCCCTAATTAAACCTAAGGCTAATACACACTTTATGAATCCACTTTCTTTTATCCATTCATAAATAGAATCAGACCCTTCCGACGTTGCCAAATGCTTTCCATATTTTGCATGGTAACTGACGTTTGGTAGTCGTTTTTCCTTACTTTTAGGACTTTAGGTTATGCATTTACAATTTTCATATTTTTTATATTTTTCTTAAAAATATGAGGAAAAACTGTTATTTTTACTTAATTTTATATGTGATGTTCAGTTTCATTAACTCGTTTTACCAATTTTACCCCACCCAGCACCCCTTTTCACTCCCCGGTCCCGTAAGTTTATTTACTGATATTTTTTAAAAAACGGAATATTTTGGATATGCACCACTTACGTTTTATTTAGAAGAGTGTCTAAAATATGTAAAAATCGATAATTTTTAAAAAACACTTATAATAGCAGAAAACCGTATTAAACTATTAGCGTTATTACCTAACAAAACCATACAATTTTTATTAAGTGAGGGCCTTTTTAAATTCCAAAATGATAAAAGTTATATAATGCTTCTAGGTAGGTGATTTTCGATGTAAAAATATTGTCAAAACAGTATAATATAGCAGTGAGGAAAACTATATATCACACTAGTGTTGCAAAGTAAATATCACCCTAGTGTTGCAAAGTTCTCAATTGTTTTTTATTTTTTCTGAACAGACAAACTTTAATTTATTTATTTTTTGGTGAATAATTTGTAGTCGTAGGAAAAATAGTGTACAGTACTCGTGTGAAAATGACTTTCTTACACTCGTGGGTTTGTCGCACTCGGCTAACGCCTCGTGCTACAATATTCCCACTCGTGTGAAATTAGTCATTTTCCACACTTGTAATGTAATATACTATTTTTATATCTCTTCAAATAAAGTCAGAAAGAAATAAAATCGATAAAGTCAAATTTTGGTTTTCCCAAATATCTCAGCAGGCCATAAAAATTTTTCAAGTTTATAAACGACATGTAAATAAGCTTTAAAAAATACAACTTTTTCTAATTTAACCTAAGCTGTATCTCCAATAAGTACTGAGATTCCCATGCTTAGGATCCTTATCTTGGACACACTGTATATAGTCTTGGAGCCTTGTACTATAGACTACTTTAAAGGCATGCGTAGAAAAGAGTTACAGAACATTGTTTGCAAAAAAATAACTCTAAAGACTTTTACTTAGGGTCATTTTGTAAAGGAAGTTTTTTCGTGTTTGCTTCGTTTTTTGAGCATATTTTTGTCAAAAATACCTTTGTTTTTAATTCGGCAAGCGTTATTCGAAACGCGAAAATTTAATTTTATACAAGTTTTCCGTTAATTACTACTTATAAAAATGCGTAGTGTTCGACCTAACCTCAAAAAACTAAAAGGGGATGTTTTTACCCCGTTCACAAAAACGCACACCTCTAAATGGTAGCACTCCGCGGTTTTTAAATATTTGGGGTCCATTGACTATATGGAATAATAACGTTGTAGTTCTTTTTACCCTATTTTTCTGTACATAATCAATAGCCTAATAGTTGGGAAACATCCTGTATATAGGTATTTGTTTAATAAAATATAAGGTATATTTAAAATAATATTAAAAACCAATATTTTTAAAAAGTTTAATGCTCTGTTCTTTAAAAACATTGCATTTTCAGACCTATGTTTATTCAAACTTTTTTCAAAAAATAAGCTAATCAATAAGCCCGTATTTTTTTACTGCAAGTAATATTTTTATTTATAAAGGGCTAATTATAATGAAATAATACTTACGTAAGAATAAAAATACATAGGTTCCAATTAGTGAATGAATCTACAATGTATTGAATACTCAAGGTATAGGTTTTTTTATTTTTTTTTATAAGAAGCTTTTATTTAGGAACTTTGTTCTATAATATTTTGTGATCTTTTAAATACTTCATTATACTTTTTAAGAATTACAATAAAAACTAAAACAGTACAAGATGTTATTTTTAAAAAGTTTTTAATGTTTGTTAACATTTTTATGCCAAAAGTTACATTTAAACAATAAATATTTTGTGGTCTTTTTGTTGCTTAGCACATCTCTTTATAACGATATTAAGTACCATGCCCTAATGATAATCAAAAAACTCTTAAGCACTTATTGTCTAAAGAATATTTTTTGGTTCTTTTATCTTCTGAAAGCCTGAATACCAACGTACCGTGGTTGTCAGTATAAAATTGTTAGTGTTATTGTTATACAAAATTTCCTTTCGTTTCTTATCAATAAATATTTTATTTTTATAAAAATCTTTTAATTGTATTATTTTTTTCTTTAATTTCTTAACAAAATTACACAAGCAGATATTCGTTTAAGTCAATATTGATATGTACTTCATTTTTACATAGCAAAATCCTTAAATCAGTTGTTATTGAAACAAAAATAACAAGATTCAAAATAAAAACGCGCTTATACACATACACAACAGCCTCCCCTACAACTTACACAGTTCAAATAAATTTAAAATTTCCTCCCTTTACATTTTTATGAGCTCAGCCATATAAAGTTTTACAAAGTCAATTCCATTTGTCTGCAAAGAAAAATTGCTTAGTGCTAAAAGATCCAGAAAACAATTCCTTAAAAGACCCCAGAAGCTGTGTGGAAAGAAAAGGCCATTTGCTACGTCTTAAACAAAACAATAGAGTGATCGTTATAATTTACAAGTTTGCGAACAAACTTTTTTCGATATAAAGTAACCCATATGAAGTTAGTTACGTATGTGAAAAGTTGTATTATTGATGTTTTTCTTTTATTTTTATCCAGTATAAGTCGGTACAGGATTTTTATTTATAATTTCATTTATTTTGCCACCTATTTTAAACTACTTTTTTAATCTTTTTGACATCCTACGAAGGCATATGCCTAAATACCAGAGTACTGTTGGTGTTGGGTTATTAAATGTTTAACCATCGTTCCCCCGTTCCGTCAACGTTGTCCAAGCACTGAAACATGCAGTTATGCATTTCACAGCACCTTTTAGATAACGCGGTAGTGCCACCACGGTCGTTATTTTTTAATAACTACTATCTAAATATGTCTCCCCCGCTGGGAATCGAACCGGCGACCTCTGGCTTCGAAGATCACAGCTCTGTCCACTGCGCCACGGAGGAGACAAAGACAGACTATAAGTAAAAGGATAGAAAAACGTCCTGTTTTTTCTATCCTTTACTTAGTTTTGTTGTAGTTTCATACTTTTTCAACTATTATGTTTTGAGCATAAAAAAGAAAAAAATGTAGACGTACACTTATTATTTAAATAGAACACCCCTGTATAGGTATTGTCACCATTAAAAGGTCTTTTTAAAAGCTTTACAAAAATGCCACATTTGATATATCTATCTTTAACGGTTTCGGAAATATGGCCATTTAAATCTGGGTATAACTGCCATTACATCTTCAGGTGAGGTTCTAATATAGAAATTATATTTACTACTTTTCGATTTCGACAAATTAATTTGTTTATTTTTTATGCTTAAAAGAGATTATATGAATGAGTATTAAACTTTTATACAGGACATTTTTTTCTATCCTTCTTGCTTATCGTTAAAAGTGGGTGACACAATCATTAAAAAAATTGAATAAATAAATATATATATATATATATATATATATATATATATATATATATATATATATATATATATATATATATATATATTATATAATAAAAAATAATTAAAAAGTCGGGTAATAGCATATTGCATAAAAGTATAAAATCTTTTGTTTATTTAGTTATTAACATTAAGTAACTAGAGCACATATGTTATAACTTTTTAGTGACTTTTACTAATTTTTTTGAAGTCGGCTCAATTTTTTTTACTGATTATTTTTAGCTTTTTGTTTCTTATTATTACAATTAAATCGGTAAATATTCACGAAAAAAAAATTATTTAAAGCTTATAAATCGATGCACAGCGGGCTGCAATAAATCGATACACACGGGGCTGCAGCTAACCGCTTGTAGATTGATGAAATACATTATATCTTTCAAAAGCTCATAAACCGATACACACGGGGCTGCAGTTATCCGCTTGTCTTTTAGTTCCATGAAAAGAGTTAATTTTACCCCAGGGTTGTCAATTCTGAATGCGGCTTGATCTTTCCTACGTATGGCATTGAGAATAAAATAGGTCTAGTACCTTTCTCTTCCACGATCCTGACTTTATTTTATTATTGGACTACCACTAAAGTGCCCTCTTTAAATAAAAATGGAATTTTTAAAATTGGTCCGCAAACACCACAGTAATCGCGTAACATACACACAAAAAAAAACATACGCGGCGAATTGAAAACCTCCTTGTTTTTGAAGTTGGTTAAAAACATAATTGGACCAGTTTCAGACAAAATAGCACACATCTTAACAAAAAATAATAATTTAAAAAATTGCCTTTAGGCCATCCCAAAAAGTTTCTCAGTTATTTTTTTATGCTAAGGAAAAACACTACCATTAAATAAATCTGGAGTTTATAGTTTAAATTGTGAAGAATGCAATAGTTTATATGTAGGGCAAACAGGAAGAAATTTTAATATTAGGTTTAAGGAACACAAATCGTCATATGTACTAAATAAAAATAATTCAAACTTTGCCAACCACTTTATAACATCTGGTCATTCATTCCCAAATGTCGATAATCTTAAAATTTTATATACCGCACTGAAAAGTAAAAAACTTAACATTTTAGAGTCTATTGAAATTTACAAAGCCAATAAAAACCCTCAATAAATTTATTGAATGACCAGACCGACCTTAGGAGCAGCCCGCTATTTACAGTTTTTTAAAAATTTAGGATAGGCACTATTATTAAAAATGTGTTAACCATTTGTACGTGTATACATATACAAGTTTCAAGTAGTTTAGAATATTCAGTTTGAAAATGTAGCAAAGCTTCGAAACTGCAGTCACAATGTTGATAAATATAGTGATAGAAAACAAAGTAATTTGTCTCATTTTAATTTAAAATGGACTATCACAAAGTAACGGACAACTCAATCCAGTATTTAAAAACTCTGTACATAAATAACTTATTTGATGTTGTAGTGTTTAAATTAAAATTAAAAGAGTGTTTTTAAACAAAAAAATGTGGTTTAAAGAAACTGAAGATTAACTTCGTTCACGACTTTTAAATAAAATGTTTTTTTATCGTCATTACGAAGATAAAGTACTCAGTTTTCCAACACGTTATACAGTGTTCTACGTAAATGGTAACTTTTTTAAAACATTTTGACCCTTGTTTTAGACTTTGAATTAGTGCTTTGTTTTAATGCCCACTAAAATTAATTTTGTTATGAATTTATGCAATGTAACAGTAAACGCGGCATCAACTAAACCACAAGATAAAGTTGCTATAAATTCCGCCATTACTTCTTTTTAGTTCATATGTCACTTAATTTAAAATTAATCAGTTTGCAGGTAAATTTATAAGAAATTATACAAGAATTTGTAATGATAATAAATTCGGTTGAAGCAGAAATTAAATTTTGAAAATTTTATACGGTTGTAGAACCAATATAATAGTGTGCAACACATGCATAAAGTGTCTTCGTGCTGTTAAACATGCGAGTGCGGCAATGAATAAAAAGTCTCTTTATTCATGTGGTGCATACGATATTTTTTCTACGATATTATAAAATTGCCAAAATTAACATTTAATACATATTTTATTTATTTATAACTGTAAATTAATTTTAATTTTAACGCACGGTCATTATATTGATGCAAAAACCCCATAGCCACCTTTTCTTTTAAGAGATCATTAACTCCAGCATTAACCATGCATATTTAAAATTATTTATAAAATTGTATTAACATACTTTTTGTAAAAATAATACTAAAACAGTATAAATTGCTTTTCCATTTCTAAGACATTATTACCAATATTTTCAATAATTTCTGTTAATTTTATTTGCAAACTATCAAATTTTAAATTTATTGACACATGAACTTTCGCGTTTACTGTTACATTGCCTAAATTCATATACCTAAATTCCATATGGAAAACTTTAAAATTATTAATTTTACGAAAAAAGTTATTCCTTATAAAAATTCTGTAATTTTGCAGTGGTGTACGAGGTATGTCAAAAATATGAAGTTTGCATAAGAAACACATCAGTTTGACATCGAAACTTTTAACGCAACCCTGTATAAAATATCAAGTACTTTCTGTAGATTCTACGTAAAAGTTCAAAAAAATTGTCTTTTTGATTATTTGCTATTCCTTATATTAAAGAATATACAGGGTAAACATCAAAAACGACAATTTCCCCTTGTATCTCTTAGATAAATAATTTTATTAAAATTCTAACTACGTCGTTTTTAGTTTCTTCAAAATCGAACCCATAACACCTACATCGGTTTTTTTTATGGTGCTCCTTTAAAAATTGTATTATATTTAAATGGCCAAAATTATTTTACAAATCTGTGTTTTTGTTTCAGATTTATTTTATATTTAAATCGTTAGACAGGCGCTTTTTGGTAAGTTTATGAATTTTTATTGTTACACAAGTTGTTCCTAAAGTTACGGTCAGTAATTTTAGAAGCTTAACCAGAACCTATCAATAAAAGCCTTTTTGTAAAGGATGCCAAATAAAGCTGTTATTTAAATTTAAAAAAAACTTTTCTTCGACCAGTGGATATCATTTGTCCAATAGTGTTGATAGTTCAACACTATTGGACAAAAAAATATTATCTGATAATTGCATACTAGGCTTTAGACCATGCACAACGTTTTCATATGGTGCCAACTTAAGTAGACACGCTGTTTAGGTCATTAACAAAAAGCTCTATCGATAATTGTGTTTCAAAAAATGTTTTTTAATTATTTTCTTTATCTTGCATCTCTTTTTGTACAAACCTTAACAAATTTAACATTTTTACGGTATTTAAAAGGCAAATATACTTTTTAAACCAATAACAACGAGAAAATTAAAAGAAATTCTCCAAGAAGTATTTTGTTGCTCTTTAAAAACAAATCATCTAGCCTTTTCCGTATTAAATGCAATTAAAAGAACTTAAAAAAGAGTTCAAATTAAATTAAAAATCTGTAAAAACAAATTTGCTCCTATCTCGCAAATTGTGAATTGTTAAGATTTCCACTTTCCACAATGAAAGCAAACGTAAGGAAAAAGGAAATAATGAGAAAATGCAGTTGAACGTGTTCCGGGATTTTAACCAAATTAAACTAAACTATTTTGTTTCGTAGAACATTCCTAAATGTTCTTTTGGGAACCATAAAAGCTCGACTAAATTATTTTCTTGCAAAGTCCGACCTCAAAGGCTTTGTTCTTCGCTTAAATTTGAATCTTAAAACAGCACTTAACATTTTTTTATTTTATATATTTTGCATGGTAAATGTAGGATATTGCTAGTGCTGTGGTAATGTCAACAAGTGGTTTTTGCCTTTATATTTGTAAAAATTAAAGTACCCCATATCAGCCCCGGATCTAGAAGGGCGGCAAACGGGTGTGTCTGCCTCGGGTGTCTACGTCAAGGGGCGGTAAAATAATGCATGAGTGTACAGTATATTATACATAGGGCGCCAAATGATTCAAAGAGGCGCGATTTGAAAGGCATGCATCTTTTTTTTTGCTCTTCACGTTTTGGATAGTTTTGTGTATAATACAAAGGGCGCCAGGTGATGGGAAGAGGGGGCAAAGATCCGGGGCTGCCCCATATTCAGTGGTTACCATGAGGATTTCGAAAATCGTAAGAAATAAAAATCAGTTCAGTTCTGACGAAACTGCGTAATTAGGAGCTTTTTAAAAGAAACACAAATTTGTGATTAAGTTGTTTTGTTCGACGCTATTTAAAACGCTATAAAAAACAATTCTTATTGCAATACCAATTCCTTAACATCTCCTAGACGACAGATGCTGATTTTGAATGCTACGTTTTGTTTTTGAGAAACCATCATCATTTTATTCATATAAAACGCTTAAATGAGATTGCCCGTATTGGATGCAGCTTCTGAAAAGACATGAAATAGTGTATAAAAAGGTGTTTGTTTAAGAGGACACCGGGTTTAAAAGAGCTATAAAATTAACACAAAAACAAATAAAAATCATACCAATCGATTCAGAATATCTTGAGGATTAAGCGTAAAAATTAAGATTGGTCATATGCCCTCCCCTACTATACTTGCAGGCAATCACCCTGTTCATGAAATTCACCCAATCTGCATCGATTTTGCCAAGTAACCTGTGACTTAGTGTTACCCAACTAAAAAAAGTCACAAGGAGTCAAGTCACATGATAGAGGTGCAATTATTTCTCTTGTAGTGTGTCACAATGCACCGTCCTGTTGGAACCAAAATTCCTTGACAAAACAAAACCTCAATAATGACAGATATTTAAAATTACAAAAACAATGCTTCCACCGTTAAAAAGAAAAATGACGGCTTTTTCAAATCCAGCGTTCTTTTTAAAACACCCTTTACAATATAATATTTTTTTTTTAATTGTTAAATACGTTTTTGAGGGTGAATATTGCAGGTTTTGCAATCCATAGGAAATACATAGTACTTTGAATTGTGGAACAAATTAAAATTTAAAAGAATGCATCAGAGGCTTTTTAAGATTTAAAATAAATTGTCTTAATTTATGGAATAAAAAAGTCAACAACACATTTGTTTAGTTTAAAGTATTTTGGTGGGTGAGAACCTTTTATTTTAGTAAAAGGCTTAGGCTTAGAGACTGGTTAAAATAATATTCAGATTGGCTAACGGGAACCTTGGGTTTAGGTTTAAAAAAAGGGTGAGAATGACGACATTTTATTGTATATCGAAGCAGGATAAAAAAATAGCGGATAGTGTGGAAAGGGTCCTACCTTTCCTGGAATGGATCAGCCTTAGTTTGTAATATTCGCCACACGTAGTCAAACTTTTTACGGGCATTTCTATTTTCTGATGGCAGAGTAATCGGGACACGGGTATGCCGCCGACTTTCCCCTTTAAACTAATTGAATTAAAAGTGGAAGATATATATAAATGTGAAGAAATTTTATGTGTTATTTCTTTTTACTTGCGTATTCCTAATTTATTTCTCTTTTCTTAACACAGAAATTCTATTCCCAGGTCAAATTTAGCAAATTTAACCAATCTGTATATTAGAGTAAAAGGTTGTCAGCAAAATTATGATAAAATTATTCTTGACAGAGAGAGAATTGTTGGTGTGAAGGAGAAATAAAGATGTCATTAGTATTGAGCTCTGGAGAAGGTGCCTTAACTTGGTAAATGCTAGAAGAGTAAAAAGAAACTTTGAGTGGGCGATAAAGAAATAGGGAATAGAGAATGCATCATGCCTGACCTGGTCAGAAGCCTTGGATATATCAAGAACAACAGTTTTCCAAGAAACTTACTTGTTTTAGTTATGTTAAACAAATAAAAGAAGACCTGCTGAGGATCTTTTGTGACTGAAAATACTGCCAGTCATATTCTGACATTGGCCGTGAATTGAGGCGAAAGTTTTAGATCCATTTTTGGGAATAAAATACACTTGTGTTAATATCGCAAGATATTTGAAAAGCGGGGATTAAGTGATGCAAGCTTAAGATTGCTGTATACTATTTAGCCAGCGTTGCTGTTGTGATTGGGTAATTACCAATCATGTATACCCTGTCTTAACACTTTTAAACCAATGCGAAATAGAAAGAACAAAAAAAATGTAGGCTAGCACATGGGTAAGGTTGATCCGAAAAATGCATTTTGTGTGTGATTTAGAGAGCTGAGGACCTTATTTTTAGTCGTCAAAATTACGAAACATTTATTTTTACAAATCCACTTGCCACCAGATGAGTAAGGGTGTTTTAAAATCTGGAAAATGCATTTTGTATGTGTTTTATATAGATAAGGACCTTTTTGGTCCTCAACAATTTTTACGATAGGAGGCAACACTTTTTTTGTTTATTTTTAAATTACTTTAGAAAGTAAATATTGTTTCAATACGCACTAATTTTATTATTTTCTCTGTTAAATTTCCAACCTAAGACATTGTGACCAGTCCAAAACACAAGAAATTAACACTAGAAACTAAACGGCTTGCCAGGATAGGCAGGAAAAACCGTGCGTGCAGCGTACCAAAATAATATTGCGGTTAGGCAGCGTTTAGTCGCTCGGGAGACCGCAGTATTATGTTTGTTTACGTATCTCGCCGTAAACTTACGTCTTAAGAGGATCCCGCTACTGTTCCCGCTCCCGCTGTTTCACGTTGGTTTAAGGGTACTTTTAAGACAGTCATTTACATACCCGAACGCTAACTCATGTACAAGTGGTAAAAACCGCGATATGTGAACAAAAATCGCAGTTCACGGTTGCATCGTAGTTGCGTAAAATTGCGTACGTGTATGCCCTGCCTAAGGATATTCGCGATAACATGTTGCATGTTTTATGGTGCTTGTTTTGTGCTTCCTTGTAATGTGGTTAGGCGTATAGATAACAAAGTAATATTTACGCATATTTTAGTGCTGTATAAATGGTCTTGTAAATGTAACTAACATCATAATAGGTAATTGATATCAGAGATGTATTTGATTTAGTATTCCGGTATAATAGACTAATGTTTGAATGGTTTACAGGGACTCTGCATGTTTAGTTAATTCGCTGG
Organism: Listronotus bonariensis; assembly: GCA_014170235.1. Lineage (NCBI taxonomy): Eukaryota > Metazoa > Arthropoda > Insecta > Coleoptera > Curculionidae > Listronotus > Listronotus bonariensis. The sequence continues at coordinate 74,882 of JACEGR010003479.1, read as the reverse complement.
TGTTATTAATTATTTAAGATATTATCCATTTGGTTACATGCTGTTTGATTAAGGCCATTACAATTGCCCACTGTTCTATGCCTAAGATAGTTACAGTCTGCATACAAATTTTGTTTAACAACCAACAAAACAGTGTTAATTATTATTCTTATGTTAAAAAAATGTAACACAAAGATAATTAAAGTACGTATTTTGTGTTCATAATTAATTTATTTAATTTTTTTATTTTTTTAATAACATAAAAGACCAGTTTATTTGTTTAAGTGAATACATCAGGGCCGTATTAACTGTTTCAGGCGTCCTAGGGCTAGAATTCCCGGAGCGCCCATTTTCCACCAAAAAATTTTTGAGGAGCAAAAAGAAAAAAAGGTCTTTTCCTCCTTTTCGCGTCTATTTCATTCGAAAGCACCTTATTCACGACAAAATTAGTCACCAAAAATCTCCACCCAACCTAAATTTTTTAAAAACTCCCCTGTCTAGCGCCTATTTTTTTCATGGCGCCCTAGGCTGTAGCCTAGTCAGCCTAATGGATAATACGGCACTGGAATACATGTATAAAGTGTGTGAAATAAACACTTTTAGAAAATGAAAAAAAGCTTAAAAAAATAAATAAAACTCAGTAAAAAGTTAAAAATAATAAATAAAAAAATAATAACATAAGTGTTTATTTTTCGCTTTTTACTTTATTTATTGCTTTTTAATTTATTATTATTACTAATAAATCGGTAAATATACACTAAAAAACACAACCAATACCTCTTTTAAAAACTTCATTAAAAAGCACATTGACGTGTAATTTGATTGGTTTAAAACGTTACAGTCGCTCATGCAAAATTGTGACATTGGGGGTCATGGTTTGTTTTGGTTTTTATTTTTTTTATTTCTTAATAAAACGAATTAAAAAAATATTTACCTAACCAAAACTAACCATGACCGCCCCCCTCCCACCCCCAATGTGTATCAATCAAATTACACGTCCCTGGGCTTTTAGCTCTCTTTCAGTTTGGTGAAAAGACTAAATTTTGTTAAAGGATGTAATAGCAATTTGTAAACTGCCCTCCTATTATTTTATTTGGGTAACAATACACCCATAGGTGGCGTTAGTACAGCTTTGTACAGCTTTGTCGCACGAACAACGTATGGCAGAGAGAAAAATAGGTCTAGTATCCTTTTTCTCTTGCGATTTTGACTTAGTTTTTATATGGGACCACCGCGAAAGTGCACTCATTCAAATAAAAAAGTATATTTTATTATCATTCAAAAAATCTATCAAAAAAACTTTAAGAATATACGGCCATACTCAGGAGTTTAATGGCAAACCAGTATTTTTTAAATTAAATACCATGTATGTTTAATCAAAAATATATTTTAAGAGTTTTAGGATACCATATTTTAAATGTGTGCCTCCTATAGTTTCGGAAATATAGATGGATATCAAGATCCAAAAAAATATTAGATACAATCTCAATTTTACAGTGTATCCCAGGATAAGGAGGACAAATATACCAAACATTTTGAAATTTTTAAACGTCCTTTTGGGAAAACTGGTTGTATGGTCCAAAACTGTTATAAGTCCGGTTGGTGACTTATCGTTTATATTCCTGACTCGGCTCCTGCGTCGCCTTGTCCGTAAACATCTCGTACTGTAATAACACCTAACGGACGTATATCGTATGATATTTTATTTCATACTGTCTTTATGAAAATTAATGAATAAATATTATTTATAAAATTTTAAGAGAACATGTTGTTAGTTTTAAATTATTTTACTTAAATTACGTAGGTAGCAGCCTTGTTCTTCATATCATAGGTAACTATGATTATTCTTCGCTTGTCACTGTTAAATTGATAAAAAATAGTATATTAGTTGTAGCTTTTAAACGGTATTAAATAGGTAACGCTCGATAAGCCCAAATTAAATAAAAATTACCAAATTTAGTAAAACAGAAAATTTTTGAATATGTAACATTAAGTCTGTTTTATAGTGATATGATAATTTTCATTTACTAAAGTTGGTAGAAAAATATATTTTACAAGTAGAAGTTCCTAAATGGTATTAAATAGGTAACGCTAGATATAGGTTTAAATAAAATAGAAATTACCAACTTTAGTTAAACAAAATACTTTAATATATCGCACCTTTCATATTATAGGGGCACAATTAAAAATTTTGTGAAATTGAGTTTTTGTGATATATAGGCACAAAAACAATTACTTTGCATGATGCCCTTGACAGAAAGAGACAGAGCCACTCATGGGGCGCACAAACATAATTGTGTCTCTATCTTATTTCCGAGTAACGCGGCCCGATATTTAATATCAATTTCACAAAATTTTTAATTGTGCCCCTATAATATGAAAGGTGCGATATGTAATAAAAGGTATGTTTTGTAGTAATCTAATCATTTTGACTTATTAAAGTTGGTAAAAATATATATTTTAAGTAGTAATTCCTATATATCCTAATATAAGATGAAAATCGCTTGATATATGAGTATTTAAAGATTTAATTTCATTTTGGCATCCAAAAATGACAATAATCAAGGCATTACAACAATGATCACGTGGGCATTTATATGATACATGACAGCGTTGCTAGGCAACTCAATACGGTACCAGGTACCGTAATGTGCAATTTACCGGCCCCAAATTAATATAGGGAAAGTTGATTTACTGGACGAAATGAAATAAAAATACAGAATTTTAGTATTTTATGCTTTATTTGGTTTCTGGGAGATTAAATTTAAACAAAATATTATTTGGCTTTTCTCCAGAATAAAATTAAAAAGTTTATTTAACATTTTAAGAAAATTAAAACTTTTATACATTATATATTCTGCTTTTAAACAATATAATAAAAGTTAGGGTTACTTTAAAAGAAATAATTAATTAATTATGTCATGTTTTGTTTATGAATAGTTCTTCAAAATGTATAAAAGGTTTTAATTTTTTTAAATGTTAAATAAACTTTTTAATTTTATTCTAGAGAAAAGCAAAATAATATTTTGTTTAAATTTTTTAAAAAATATAAAAGGCGAGTTATATGTAAAAATATGAAAAATAACCAGGAGGAAAGTACCTATGTTTTTAAAAATAGGACGAACTTGTATAAGTAAATGTTGTAGAGAATTAAATTTTATGTCAAAATTTTAAATGAACAAATTTAAGTAAAAAAAAATGTTATTTTTTTTACATTATTCATAAACAGTTTTTAAAAAACTTGGCTTAAAGCAGCGAATTTTTTAAAATATTTAAAATTATTAAGTTTTTGTTTAAACTTTGCTTCCTCTTGTCCATTTTTTAAGTTGTAATGCGTAATATAAAAAATTGACAATAACTTTTTTACTCTCATGCTTTAAGTTCAAGTTTTAACATATAATTTAATTTTCTACAACAGTTACTTATTCAATTTTGTTTTATTTTTAAATATATTATAAGTAGTTAGCTTCTGGCTATTTTTCATATTTTTAGTTATGACTCGCCCTGTATAATACCAATTGGAGTAAAATTTTGTATTTATTAGTTTAAGACCATGCGACCAGTTTCCCCAAACTTTGTCTTAAAATTCAAAAATGTTTGGTCCATTTGTTCTCTTACATAATCTAACCTGGGACACACTGTATATCTAGAGCACTAAGCTTAGTGTCATAGCTTCAAAATGAAAATACAGAGTCTATAGCAACTCTACCAACAAACTTTAAGGGGTGATTCTATATTAAAAAAATAAAAACTAAACTTTATATGAATATACTGGGTAGCCATTTGAAAACGAAACAGATCTAATTTTAGGCACACCAGATCATATAAGGAAAAACGCTCGGACCCTTCAATTTTTGATTTTAGGAAAAACACATTTTTTGTCACTTTTACCCCTGAATAGCAACCCTATAGCTGGGGTAAGACTTAACCCCAAAATCTTAAATGTAAAGAAGGGTCGAGTAATACCTTATTTTAAAGGTCTCTTTACCCTGATTACAACTGCCAAATTTGACCTCTCTTTCCATTTAGGATTTTGGGGATAAGTCTTACCTCTGCTGAAGGGTTGCAATTCAGGGGGTCAAAGTTAAAAAAAGTTTTCCCTAAAATAATAAATGACGGGCCCAAGCGTTTTTCCTTAAATGACCTGAATTGCCCAAAATTAGCTCTGTTTCGTTTTCCAATGAATATTTTGACAAGCTGTCGTGTTACCAAAAATAATAGCAGAGACTTTAAACTTGGCAGTTATAATCAGGGTAAAGAGACCTTCAAAATCAGATATGACTTGACCCCTCTTTCCATTTAAGATTTTGAGGGTATGTCTTACCCCTGCTATAGGGGTACAATTAGGATATTTAAAAAAAAATAAAATAAAGACGTTTCCTTTTATTTAAAGACCATTTTTTAAACACAAGAAAAAATAGGTTTATTGCCAGTTCGTGCATAAGGGGTTAAAGCTGATTTTTTTAGTAAAAAAGGGTACGCAACTGGATTTTATTACAATAAAAATATATTATTTTTTATTCTAGTTTAGTTTTAAACAAATTTGATCTTGTTATATTTTTTTAAATGATTTTAAAAATTATTAATAAAACCAAACGATTTCTTGGCATGATCACATCGCTATCTACTTCTGCAGTAGATATGTTAAAAGTATTAAGCTTGGATTTCTCTTTCGAGCGAAAAAGTATTTTTCCGCTTCTAATTTATACACTTTATATGTGTCCCAAATCCGACCTCCCTTGGAATATTGTTCCCATATCTGGGGCATGGCGTCCCCCACAACCCTAAGCATTCTTGATTCTATTCAAAGAAGAGCTATTCGTCTCATTAATGATCCTTCACTTACAGAAAGGCTTCCCTCTCTTGCCCATCGTCGGGCTATGGGGGATCTATCGCTTTTTATAGGTACTTCCATGGCTTCTGCTCCGAGGAATTGTCCAGTAAGTTCCTTCACTCACGGTTCCCAACAGAGAAAATCGTGGTTTCGCGCGTATGCATCCCTATACGGTCCAACCAGACAGGCTCCACTTTGTTCGTTCTTTTATCCCTAGAGTTTCTAGATTGTAGAACCTGCTGCCCACGGAGGTCTTTCCTTCCCCCCAAATCTTTAAGTCTTTAAGTCCCGTGTCAACAAACATCCCTCTTACCTTGCTTAAGACACCCACGGTACGTTAGTATTTAGGCTTTAAGCTTTCGTGGTTTGTCCAAAGATTAAAAAAAGTATCGAAACAAAATAAAAAAATACGCCCAAAAAACAAAAAAAAAAATAAAATACGACGTTTTGGTTGCAAGTCTGCCACCGTTGTCAAGTTAAAATTAAGTTAAAATTTAAATAAAATTTTAGTAATATTTAAATTAAAGTTATTAAAATTTTAAGCTTTTTAGTTTCGCAAACTCATGACACAAATGTACAACTATTTTCAGGGTTTGCAAAACTAGAAAGCTTAAAATTTTTATTATTTTTAATTTAAATATTGTTTTTTTTAATTTTAATTTTTAACTTAATGGTATGTATTTGCCACCGAAACGTCGCGTCGTTTTTTAATAAAAAAATTTTTTTGGGGATTTTCTTTATTTTGTTTCAGGCGACCGGCCAGATCATAGGGGTCAATAGGGCTAAACAGGGTTATAGCTAAGGTTACCCTTAACCTCACATGGATCACACCGGTGATTTTTTTTGTTGTATGTTAAAAAATGTATTTTGATAAATGAAAAACACCTCGTAGTTCAAAAACTAAGATGTTTAGGACATAATATTCTCATAGATACTTTATTCTATTTTTTTTCAGTAGAAGCCCCTTAAGCTTTGTCAGTAGAGTTACTGGACACCCTGTATAATGAACATTTGACATTATTATCAATTTTTGATAAACGTAAAAAGAACTATTTGAAACGGAATAATTTAAACACCCTTCCATTATGAAATCTAAGCATTTCTGAACCCCTTAGAATTTACCCTTTTTTACTAGTTAAACAAAATAATTTCAAAAATATCCCAATTTACTTAAATTTACTCCTTTTGACGTCAACAGTTGGTTATAAAATATTTACACGTATTTTTCGCACACCCTGTACAACATAAATATACAGGGGTATTTTTTATTTGGTATTTTTTTTCGAAATAGAGGGTGTTAAAGTTTTAAGAAAAAACTGTATTTTTTGTCATAACTTTCCTACCACTTTAGATATTTACACAAAATTTGGTACACTTCTTTGACCATTGTTCTACATTTTTTGCTGTAAAAGTTTTAAAAAATACTAGTGGCGTTCGAACAAGATATGTATTTTTTAAAGAAAAGAGAGTACGCCACTGCTTTTTCTTTAAATAATTATATGTTTTAAAATACTGATTGACTCTGAGGATAATTTGGTCCCCTGACATTTTTCCCTAGGACGAACGGTTTCGTTTACAAAAAATAAAAGTAATTTTCATGAATGGCAAAATCGCTAAAACTTGATATGGTGTTTTATTTCTAGGTTAAATTTTTGACTGTGTAATAGCTTTCTAAGACCAACAAACTTTTTAATGACACTAAAACAGTTTAAAATGTGTACCCTCTCATCTATCAAAAATACGTATAGTAAGAACATTTTAAAAGCGCAAATTCGGTACCCTTTGAAAATAATACAAAAAAACATAAAAAGGCCGCCTGCACTCGGACTATTCTATACAGAGGCGCCGCTATCCTTTACAGCGACGCGCCGATACAGTATGGGATAGAAATCCATTATTTTGGCCAAAAAGCAACAACAACAACAACAAGAGTTTAAATAATAAGATCTATTGTTGTGTTTCCGATGCAGTCACGCGAAGTCTCGCTACTTTTGTCAAAGATTTTTTTACCTTTTTCTTTATCAGTTTTGGTACTTACAATTGCCTTCCTTCTTTTTGCTACTTTTCTGAGTGTAAGGACAGATACAAGATTTTTTTATAATTTACAAGGTTTTCCATTTTAAAATTTAATATGTTTTGTCCTACACTGTATATCCTAAAAGATAAAAGCATTCTGATGAAAGATATGGATTCTACAGAATCTACCCAACAAAACAGGTTTTTTATTTATTTTATACGTTAAAAAATAAAAAAGTTGGGAAGATGTATCTCTATTACGCTTCTAAGAATAAAATTATTAAAATTATTTTTTAGATTTGGATGGTCATATTTCCGAAACTAATTGAGATAGACACATTAAATGTAGTATTTTTTTAAAGCATTTTAAAAGATTTTGGTGGTGATATAATAATTAGGGTATTCCATTTAAAAAAATCATACCTATTGTCGTACCCTGTATATCATATGAGATAATAATCATCGGATTACTGATTAGAATACTACCGAATTAACCAAACAATCTGACATTTTAGTTTATTTTGTACAATATAAAATAATAATGTTAAGGGGATGTAAATTTATAATAACATATAATAAGTTTTAGGTTTCCAAAAAGCATTTGTAATTATTTATAATATTTTTCCAGTAAAATCACCTCACTTTAAGTTAGACTGGTAAGTTTCAGAATTTTGATCAAAAATTACACGCACTATCCCATAGTGCGATGACCAGGTGCATCAACCGGCATATCATAAAAGAAATATAGCAAAGGCGGCCGCGAAGACAAGCATGCCGATTTATTTGCTTTAAACTTTTTGTGATTTTTTTCTTATCCAAGAGCACCGAATTTACATTTTTAAACTGTTCCTTCTATACTAGAACAAGTACCTCGAAATGAGTCACCCCTTATTTTATTAACACGAAAACCTTTGGTCGTACGGAAATATATTAGGAGACTCAATTAAGTCCAAAGTAATTGGGTATTTTAAAAATATTAATGGTTTGAAAAACAGCAGTGGGGTACTATTTTTTTAAATATCTCGTTTGAACGCCACTGGTTTTTTTACATTTACAGCAAAAATAGGTAATGTGGGTGTCAAAACAAAGTGTAACAAATATTTAAATTGGTAGGAAAACTATGACAAAAAGGCTTTTTTTCCTTAAAACCTAAACAGCCTGTTTCTCGGAAGGAAAGCATTTTTGAGCATAATTTTATTTGAAAAAATGTATTAATATCAACTTAAAAATAACCCATTATATTTTTCGTAGAGTACATTATCTAGTACTACTTTTAAATAAAAATAAACTACAAATTTAGGGAGGTTATTACCCGAAATGGTTTGTTTAAAATTCCTAAATTTAAATACATAGGTTAAATTGAGGGGCATATTTTATGTTAACGAAGCCTCGATACAATGGCATAACTTTAGTAAAATATGCAGACTTAAAGGTATATTGTGAAAACTTTGACGACTTACAGCGCGACCTTTGTTACTTTAAATGTAAACTTATGGACTCATTTTTGTCTTATTTGGTTTTTAAATCAAATATCAATTTAAAATTGTGATGCAACTGCTACTTTTAATATTTATATTTGGATACGCATATTAAACGCTGTGGTTCACATTTCAATATTATTACTTTAGTTCGGTAAAAAGTAGATAAATTCTTGATCTTAATGGATGGTACAAAAAAACTTAACGATTATTTCCCTCATAAGAAAATAGATAATTAGATAATTGATTAAAACCACATGTGCTGTTTAACAGAGAATCATCGCCTTCTAGATGTTAGAATTGTACTAACGGCTCATTCTTGCCACGATGATCACTAACCTACCTGTAATTGCTGCACCAGTGAGTGACTCCATCTATCAAGCAGTAGAATTATTAGTTATAGATTTTCTGTTTTTGCCTTGTTTTCAGGCCTCAACAACATAAACTTATAGACAACCAGCTATACATTACACAAATTTTAAAAATGACATTGTGACAATTATTTGTAAAATTTAGGTTAAAATTACTAATCAATTTGTTTCTAAATGTCAGTTCTTTTTACTTAAATAATTAAATGGTGCTAAAAAAAGTAAAAGGAATAATCTTTGATGACCAACGCTAAATTTTCTGCTCTTAACCAAAGACACTTATTTTACAAATATAGTTTAATTTATTTTTATTGATATGAAAAAAAAGTTTTTTTCTTCTTATACATAACCATGTTTTTATTAGAAAAACCTAAATGTGTATAAATTTCAAGATTGCAAACTTTAAAAAATCTGATTGATATCGAATATTGTTGGTTATAAAAAAGTCTTTAAATAAGGAAGAGTTTATACAAACAGATAAACATCATAAAAATAAAACAAAAACAAATTAAAAATAATCAATTAGAACTCACATATTTACTACATGAACTTTATTGGAAAGTTCTGATTAACTCTTTGTCATATTTGTCTTAAAATTTTCCTTTTATGCATAAGATAATTTTAAAACCAGCGACCTAACATCCCATGCTTCTTTAAAATCGATATTTTTATTACAAACCTAATGATTAAAATGGTTTAAAAAGAAATAGCATTGGAACACACAATACATTACATTTTTTATTAAAAAAAAATCTGTAAAACATTCTAAATTGAAAAGCATTTGTAAACATTTCTTTAAAGAAAATAGGTTGTCAAACCTTGACAGTATTTTTAACCTCGCATATTTTAAAGACGTGTAATGGATTTATTATTAGGATATGTAGCTAAGGCCAGTAAAATTTCAGAAAACAGAAAGCTTTAACTGGTTATATGGTCGGCGCTAGATGGAACCACCCACCGGTACAGGTAAGAATTCTTCATCGGGGCAGGATAAAATAGTACAATTATTCAAAACATCTAGAAGGTGGTGCAGCGAATATATTTCTGTCATTTAAACTGGTTGTCAAAATTGATAGAAAATGCCAAACTTTATTATCATATATTATATCACAAACCTAAAAAATTAATCGAATAAACTACGTTACAATATTTTAAGTAAGATTTTTCTTGGAAAATAGTTGAATGTGTATTAATTAAAAAAAAAAAAAAACACGAAAAAAGCAGTCGAAGTTTATTCGATTTAAATTCATAGGACGAGTGGTATATGGCTAAATTATTTTTTAAAAACTTACATTAAAGCCTACCACACAGAATTTTTCTGATGATAGTTTAACATTTTCCTTTAATTTCGACGAATAGTTTTGATGACAGAAATTTATTCGCGGTTAAACAGCACATGTGGTTTAATCACTTATTTAAACAAAATTAATCCGAAAATTGGTGGTTTCTGATTGGTTTATTTTCTATTAAGGGAAATATTCATATTTTTATATCACAAGACTCACAAAATTAATCGACTAAACTAACCAACGATATTTTGAGTAAGATTTTTCTTGAAAAATAGTTGAATGTATAATAATTTAATAAAAATAGCCATATTTTCTGCAATTTTATCTTTACTTTTGTTTGACCCCTGTATTTTATAGAAATGGCCATGTACCAATAAAGTGGTTAGGTAATAAAAAGAACCAGAAAATAGGCTTTCAGAATGTGAAAACCTGGTCGAAATCGGTAAAGCCGTTTTTAAGTTACAGCGTTTTAAATATATTGGTAGCAATTACCGGAATCACACACCTCTAAACTTTTGTAATTTTGCATCTGTTCATTGACCAACCTGTATACCATGAACATTTGATTATTTTTGAAAAATCATTTTGCGCCATGTCATCTAGACGAAATGGGCTTTAGCAAACCGAAATCCGCAGCTAAAAATATTTTTATTTCAAAAGTTACTACAAGTTAAATATGGTGCTAGAAATTGCTTGTCCCGATTTTTTGGCGAGCACTTTAGTTTCATGGACAAATATTTAAAGAAGACCCTCGACCCTTTGGCTATTTTCCAAAAAAAATCTTGCCGAAAATATTTTTGGGTAGTTAAATCGATTAAACTTATAGGTCTTAAGATATAATATATAATTATTTTTTTAATCCAAACATTTGATTGAATGTTTTATGTGTTTGTCAAATGTAAAAATAGTTTGACTTTTGTGATAAAAATTTGTATAAACTTTCGGCAAAAATTATAAAAATGTACCTCTATGAGCACGATTTAATTATTCTTCCTTCATAAACCATTAAATTTAAATTTCTTCTACCTTAGAGTAGTGTTTGTAGGACAATGGTAGGTCCTGAGCCCTACTGTGGTATTCCATCATGCCAGGTAAGGTCATCCATTAGATCATGGATTATGAGGGAATCACAAGACTGGTGGAGGAGAACACCAGGACAGCGTCAGGCGAAAGTGTTCATCAAGGCTTACTCGCCAGAATTTACAAAAGACCTTCTGAATTATAACCGGAAGGCAGTAAGAATAATAGTGGGTCAACTGACAGGTCATTGCAGGCTGAATAAACACCTGGAAACTATGGGCCTGGCAGAAGAAAACCTATGTAGGTTCTGCCAGGAGGAGGAAGAAACCGCAGAACACGTATGGTGCTACTGCGAAGCCCTTTGTCGTCTGCGGTTTGCAAGGCTGGGTGAAGAAAAACCTAAAGCGGCAAGATATACCAAGGGGCCAGTTTCAAGCTTGTGGAGTCTGATCAAACAGACCGGCTTGGATAGAGCGTGCTCTAACCTATGGACGGAGGACACACAATAAACCTGAGCAGGTTGCAGTGTTAGAGGATATGCAATCCACCTCCTAATCTAATCTAATCTAATCTAATCTAGAGTAGTGTTTTATAATGCAGTGATTTTATAATTTAAATTTAATATATTTTAATAATTTATTGGTATTTCTTTAACGCCACTGTTCTACGTTACATTTATTGCAGCTTTTAAAATGAATTTAAACAAACAATTTACAAGTCGCCATTTTTATATTTTTATTTATGCAATTGCCCTCCAACTCGCCATAATCAATAAGTGTCATCTGGTGCATATGGAATTATGCATAGGGTCATCTTGTTACATATCTGTACATAAATATTCATTAGGTTCTGTCATTTCGGCCATTGCAAAACGGATAAATCATTTATAGACTAGACTGAATTTCAAAGCGCAATAAATTAGTTTGGAATATTCAGTATTTTATACAGTTTTTTGTTTTTCTTTTTAATCACATTTTATTTTTATTTTACCTCAAGGGTTTTATATACACGTCGCGCAGTGCCTACAAAAATCAATATTTCAGTTGCTTTTTCAAAAATTGATTTTATTAGGTATATGTTAGAAAGCGTAGTCTGACAATTAGATTAAGTGCAATTTTACATGACTTACGTCTTTGTTGAGTTTTTAACACGCTTTTATTAACTTGGGTTGTAACTATCTATCTGGCTGCCTATGTAACGGAATCTTTGAGCCTAATTTTAACCAACTTCCAGCTATTCGATTTCTTTGAAACTTTGCACACGTATTAAGGACCCATGACAATGCAATAATCTGCAAACAGTATCCCTTTATCTTTTTTTTTAATCGCCAGGAAAAAAAATTCCATTATATTATAAAAACAACACCTAGGATGCCATCTGTTGGAAAAATTTCAAACTTTGCTATTAAATGAAGAAGAAATTTTTTAGTGGATTGCAAAATGTTGGCAACGGTCCAAACATTGCCTGGATTGCCATCTGTTGGCAAAATTTGAAACTTTGCTACTTAATGAAGAAGAAATTTTTAGTGAGTTGCAATCTTTTGCAAATTTTAAAATTTGCTACCATTGTCATTTCATAGGGGCTGGTTATTTTCTTTTGCTGCTTAATTAAATAGTATGTTCTAATTTACTGTTATATTAAGAATTTTGTGCAATATAACAAACTAAAAAATGAAAAATAATTAATAGTTTAAAAAAACTAAAAAACACGCTTTTATATGCAACCGAACTAAAAATTAAAAAATAATTTTTCATTAAAAAAATATTTTCACTTCATAGTAAAAAGCGTGGGGTGCATTTTACTATTTTTTCATAACTTTTCCATCATAGATATTGGCAAATATAATAATTATAACATTTAATATATTAAGCACCCCACGCTTTTTACTATGAAGTGAAAATATTTTTTTAATGAAAAATTATTTTTAATTTTTAGTTAGGTTGCATATAAAAGCGTGTTTTTTTAGTTTTTTTAAACTATTAATTATTTAAAATACATTTAAACCTTAAATTTTGTTGTTACAAAATACACCTAAAAATAAATTTAATGTTTTTTTAATGTTTAATTAATTTTGTTGCTTTTGATCATGAAAAAAGGTAAAAAAATTAATACCTACATTATTTTATTTTAAAATAAAATTGACAATTAATAGTGCATTTTGGAATGTCCAAAGCCTTAACCTATTTTCTATACCGGTATGAAAACCAAACTACCGGCCATAGGCGATTAATGCAATGAATTCCTTCCACCATTCTGCTATATGTAGTCTCCTACAATTTACCGATGCAACGAGCTCGAGTAGAACAAGATTAAGGGGCTCCTCGCTTACTGCTGCCGCCTTTCGTTCGACAGCGACGCGAGCACCTCAAATCCCACTTAGAATTTTTCCTATGCTTTTAATTCCCTATGGTCGGCGAGTTCCTTTTCACACCTGCATGTTAGTTGTAAGTAGATAATGTGGTACAAACTGTTTTAAAGAAAACTTTGGTCAAATTGTATAAGTTTTTAAAAATAAAAATCTATATAAACAAGTCAAGGTGAAGAAATTTTCCGTTTACATGATACAGTGTTGTGTAATCTATTACGTCTTGAAAAATGTATTTTCCAATTTTTAAAAATTACTTTTAATATTAAGATAAGACGTGGTACACTCAAATATATTATAAAGGGTTAGATTTACGTATGCAAACGTGTTTTATAAGGATCTTACATCAATGGCGTCCCTGATGGCAAGTTTTTATGTTCACTAAAAAAACGGACGCCACTGAATAATAAAAAAGTAATGTAGCTTTTTAAGAGACAGATAAATTTTGGTTAAAAGACCTTAAAAGGCCCTAGAAGGGCCAGATTTTAACTCACTATTTGTAAAATAAAAATAAGTTTATTCCTTAGTGCGGCTAATTTCAATAAATTTGTCGCAATTTCTTGAAATAAAGTAAAATTTAAATGCTTTAAGTACGTTTTTTTCTGCTGGTTAGTGTAAATATAGGCTTTAATGATACATTTCATAAGCCAAAAACATCTACTAATTTAACAGGTTTTTAAAAATTAATGTAAAATAAAAGTATAAGGTTAATAGAATCAAAAATACATAACAACCAGTATCGAAAAATGGAACGTTTTTGTACCTAAGTTTATTTTTTTTACATTTTTAGGTGCATAAACTTTTTTAAATTTATGTAAAACTATTCTGTAACACCCTACATAAAGCTAATAAACTTTTGGGTTTGAGATTTGAATAATTTTTGAAGCTAGATATTTGACTAAACTGCAAAGTAAAGCTAGTTTTCTGGATTACGGTTCAACAACTTTCTTACCGCCCCCTTCTTTTTTTTTTTTTTTAATGCAGCGGAAAATTTTACTTGCGGTCTTTGACGACTTGGCCCTTCGTAAATCGCTTTTGAACTTTTCGCGAAAAGAGTCATCAAATACTCATCCTCTACTTATGAGCGGCCAAGTTTTACAGAGCAAAGATACCTTCAATCTTGTGGACGTCACATTTGAAAGTAACCTTAACTGGCATAAACACATTGTATCTATATATAGCCACGGCAACTTCAAAAAGCTTGGATTTCTCTTTCGAGCCAAAAAGTATTTTTCCGCTTCTAATTTATACACTTTATATGTGTCCCAAATCCGACCTCTCTTGGAATATTGTTCTCATATCTGGGGCATGGCGTCCCCCACAACCCTAAGCATTCTTGATTCTATTCAAAGAAGAGCTATTTGTCTCATTAATGATCCTTCACTTATAGAAAGGCTTCCATCTCTTGCCCATCGTCGGGCTGTGGAGGATTTATCGCTTTTATAGGTACTTCCATGGCTTCTGCTCTGAAGAATTTTCCAAGTATAGTTCCTCCACTCACGGTTCCCAACAGAGAAACTCGTGGTTCCGCGCGTATGCATACCTATACGGTTCAACTGGACAGGCCCCGAACTTCCCACTTTGTTGGTTCTTTTATCCCTAGAGTTTAGGAACCTACTGCCCGCGGAGGTCTTTCCTTCCCCCAAATCTTCAAGTATTTAAGTTCCGTGTCAACAAACTCCCTCTTACCTCACTGAAGACACCCACGGTACGTTAGTATTTAGGCTTTTAGCCTTCGTGGTTTGTAGAAAGATAAAAAAAAATAAATTTCTGTTTCGGCTTCATTGTTTAATTTTTTATCTTGCAATAAGCAATCTGATGTGGATGTGTCGTTTTTTACAGAGTAGGTATTATTGGGTGTTTAGCAATTATTTAATTTTTCTAGAAATATTGCTTATTTTATAAATTTCGTGAAACAATCATCATTCATCCAGTAAATTCTCATTTTTAATCGTTACAACTTGCTGTTCAAAAAGAATAGTGTCCTTAGTAGCAGCTAGTGGCAGAAAATATATATAACTTCAATTTTCCAAATGAATTACCTTACTACCGATAATGGTCTTAAACTGTGCACACCAGTGCAATTTTTTTATAGACCTAATCAAAATTTAGGATGATTAAAAACGTGCCGTCTTAAACATCCGAAGTATTTATTTAAAATATTTTTAAGACCTCAATTTATGTGTTTCATTTTTGGTATAATATAAACAGTGCATATAAATCTTTCTTACTTATATTCATGATAAAAAAAATATATTTACTTTTAATAAGTTACCACCAAACTAATTTAAGGGGTTATATACAGTTAGAAAGCCGAAAAACAGCGAATTTTCCAGAATTTTTTCTGAGAAAACTTTTAAATTTATTGATCTAAAAATTTGTACACATATTTTGGTATCTTTTAAAAGGATTTTAAGACTTAGTATTAGAGTAAAAATATTTTTCTGGTAAGGAGAAACAGCCTTCGGGAGCTCCTTTTAAAAAAGTCGTTTTGAGGTGACCACTATATCTCTGAACTGGATCCTTTGAAATTAAAAAACCAAATAGATTTCGCTAAAGTATTGTTAAGTTAAGTTTTTTGACAAAATGCCGGTTTATCAAAACAAAAAAACGATTTTTGACCAAAATTTCGGCCTTAAATTGTTAATGAAAAAAATTATCGTTCGGAAAAAATCTTTAATTAATTACTAAAAATATATTTAAGAAGCTTGTGGTTAAATTTGAGACTAATCAGTTTAGCCGTTTTCTAGTAATGTTGGTCACCGACTTTGAAAACACCATTTTGAGAAAACCGCGTTTAAAGTTTGAAAAGCACATTAGAGCACTCTGAAACGCCTTTTTAAATTTGCGTGTAACTTCCAGAACTAACCATGACCCCCAATGTCAATCAATCAAATTACAGGTCCCTGTACTTTTTACTATAGTCTCTCTGTTAGTTCGGTAATAACAGTAAATATTGTTAAAGGATGTAAAAGCAATTTGTAAACTGCCCTCGTATTATTGCCATATTTGTTTAACATTACCCAAATAGGTGGCGCTAGTACAGCTTTGTCGCACGAACAACGTACGGCAGAGAGAAAACAATAGGTTTAGTACCTTTCTCTTTTACGATCCTAACCTAATTTTTATGGGACCACACGGAAGTGTACTTTTTCAAATAAAAAGAAATCAAAAATCGGCCTACACGCCGGAGTAATCGCGCAACATATACAAAAAAAACACATGGCGAATTGATAACCTCTTTCTTTTTGAAGTCGGTTAAAAAATAGTAGGTGTATGCAGACTTTTTAATAGAACGTAAATAAAAATCCATAATTTACCGGGTCGTCTTAGTTTATGAAACTGAAAAACTGAAAACATAAATATAATTTTCAAGTTTCAATCTTTTCGAAACGTGCCAGGAAACCCTATCGAGTGGTGAGATTTAGGGATCGGAATTTCTCCGCGGCTTCAACTTCAGAAATTTAATTATATTTAGTATTTCCGTAAAGTTTCCAGAGTTCGTGACCGTAAATTTATAATAACGTATATACTGATTTTAGAAACTGAGTATTTTCCAAAGTTTGCACATTGAGGACTTAATATGAAAAGCCATTGACTTAACAATATTTGAAGAGCTTAAGGAACAAAAGCCGCTTTTAAATCAATTCAGGGGTTTGCCTTGTCGTTTTGACACATTTCCTTTACATTTCGTGTTATAAATTAAAGTAGACACCACAAACATCTTTTATATTTTTAAAAAATGATAAAAAGTAAACAGAAAAAAAACTGATTTAAAAACAAATTCGAGGAGTCTTTTGTGAGTTTTAGTATCAGAATGAAACAAATTAAACTAACCGCATTGGCTCCTTGCATAAAATTTATTATGAATTAAAAACATAGTAAATCTGTTAACTTTCCCCCATGCACACCCAAATACCTACTGAATGTTCAGTAACTCCAGCAATAAACTTTAAGAGGTAATTCTGCAATAAAAAATCTTTTTATACCCTAAACGTCTGCGAATTTACAAAACCTGTACCAGTTCAGTCAGGACGGGGACTGAATTCGAGTACTCGTTGTTTGTAAAAAACAGTTAAAAAGTCTACCCCATTTCGGTTTAAACATTGACCAATATGATCTTTTTGCTATAAAAATAAACCAAGATCATAAGGGATTAATTTATTTTCAAAAATAAAGTCAGTAAAAATATATTATTACCATTAAATTCGATTTAAGCAAAATACACTAAAAAAAAAGAAAAAATAAGAACGTGAAATTGACTTAACGTTCCGTGCACCCCCAAATTTAGCAATGCTGAGCTCCCGTCGACTTGCTACCGTTTACAATTTAGTATGACTCGATCGGGGAATACCCAACCCGACAGAATCATTTGCGTCTGGAGATTATCTGCAACTAACGTGCCCGCGGTGGTACCTGGTTAGTTTTGGTTAGTTTTTCCAAACGATATGAATCTGACAACACCTCGGGCGCAGTAGCTGAATCTCTAGAAGCTAGTGACAGAATCGACCCGAAGATCCCTTGTTGTGATGGGACAATAAAAACAATAAAAGACATTCTGCCACTCCTGAATAAATGTGCATTTATATACTTAGCACACCCACCAAGTAGCGCAACTAGTAAACTACTTTTTTCTTCGGCTGGGAAGTATATGAAAGTTCCAGAAATCGTCTAACCCTAGAAAGAGCAAAATCGCTAATTATGTTACATTATAATTTACCAAAACTTAACTTTAGTTGCCAATTATTAAAATGACAATTTATTTGTACTTTGTTAACTTTGTTTTGTTTTAATAATATTTACAAGGTTTTTTGTTAATAATTAGGTTTTGTATTTAATTTTCCTAATCTTGACTTTTAAAAATGGTTTTCCCAGCATTCCTTAAAGTCATGGAGCAAATAAGTTTGTTCAGAATTGATTCTATTATTATTTAAAAAATCGTATTAAGCAATTATTACTGATTTTGGCCTCAATATAGGCCGTTATTGCACATTCTATATCGGCCGATACCGATATCGACAATGATTGCCGATATACCGATACTGATATCGGTATCTGTCGAACCCTACCTACTAGTATAGGATTTGTAGCTATATTTTTTCTGCATTTCTTTTTACAAAGGCTTACCTCTTTCAGTCGTATTAGGAAAGTCGACAAGTAATTTATTTTACAGTTTGTTATTGCTTTACGCCAAAAAATGTGATTAGTAGAAAAAGTGGTCAGATATTTTAAAATAATTTTGGGTAACCATAAAAAAACATTTTATGGCATGCAAGAAAAAATTAATAGTCACCAGCGTCTTTCATTAAAGGTTTAGGGTTTTGAGATTTGACCATGCTGTTTTTATTTTTTTACGCGAAAACCGTACATCAAATAAAAAGTCAAAAGATCAATTTGGGAATTGGAAAAATATGTTCATAGGATTTTTTTTTTTGTTAAAAAATCATTTAAAAGTATGTTTGTTAAGTTACTGGAGACCCTGTATAAAATAATATTTACATTCTAATATAGTGTTTCAAACAAGTCACGTAACGGTAACGGCTTTAAAATAATAAGTTTAAAAATAAAGTTGTATAATACCTTCAGCGCTGCCGTTTTTTAAAAAATAAAAGCCATTTATATGAATAAACGAAAACCGTTCACGGTATGAAAACATTTATTCCAAAGTATATGAGTATTTTATAAGTAATAATAATTCCAAGAAAAAGCAGTAAGGTACTATTTTTTTTCAAAAATTCAGTACTTAACCAATCTTTCGAACGCCACTGGTATTTTTTTAAACTTTAGTAGCAAAAATGTAATGTAATGGTTAAAAAACAGTGTACCAAATTCTGAAGTGGTAAAAAGACAAAAATGTTTTTTTTTTTCTTAAAACTTTAACACAGGGTATCTCGGAAAGAAAACATTTTAAGACATAATTTTATTTGAAAAATTTTCTTTTTTTTTTACATTTTATACAGTGTTAAAAGCAAAATATCAACTTATAAATATTGTGGTGTAGAATTACTTCTTAAAATATACGGAATTTCTGGACACCCTGTATTTCATTTTTGGATCCAATATGTTTTTTGGAGTGGTGATATTAAAGAGATAAATTAAATCTCTTTAAAGTAGGCTTAAAATTTCTAAGTAGTGAATTGGGAAAAGTTACTTTCTTTTGTATTACTGTTGTGACTGCAATTTTGTAGAGTGACAAAATTGTTAAACGAATAAGGTTTGATTATTTAAGCGTATTTTATTAATTAGGCGGAGCTAATGTCACATTTTTATGAAGAAACGGCGATGAACAAATTACCTAGTAACATAAATTTACATTGGAACATTTTATTGAAAGAAAATTAAGTTCATTATTTAACGTCATGTTAAAGTCGTAAGGAGGTAACAGCTTCATTAATAATATTTGTCAAAAGTGTAAGGCGGTTGTCTCTCCGGTTCACTTTGGGTTTTTATTCGAGTGTTTTGGCAAACGGGGTTTTAATTTAATTGCATTTTTTGACAGACACAATTTATCTTTATACAACAAGCGACAAATTACAAAATGTTCTCTCTTTTTATGATAACTTATACACGTCGTGCCAGGGGCCCTATTCCACTGTTCATAAGCGCCTTTTTGTTTGCGTTTTATTAATTTTTCTTTATTTTTCTAGGCTCTTATGAAAACAAAAAGGTTTTCGTTCGTGCATAGTGCATTTAAATTTACTATAGAGAAAGAGAAAATGGATGTCTGCCTTTTCTGGATGTTCTCGTCAGTAGGGCTAATGGAACAATATCTTAGTTTCCAATCAAACCATTCTGAAGCAACCAAACTGGAAATAATAAAAACGCGATATAAACGCGCAACCACAATATGCAGCGACAAAGCAACCCTGGATACAGAACTAGGAAATATAAAAATGGATTTGCTTCAGAATGGTTATGCTGAGAGATCTATAAATAGAATTATAAATAGTTGTAATTTGGAACCACCAGTGCGACCACCTGAGCAAGATACTTTCTCTCTTTTAACAGGAACGCCCGAAAAGATAAGACGAATAGCAAAGAAATATGGAATTAAAACCGTCTTTAAGTCTGGATCTACGTTACGAAGTTTCTTGACAAAACCAAAACCCGATTTATCCACACAAGAGAAAGATTGTATCTACCAGGTATCATGCCAATGTGGAGGTCGTACATTGGAGAAAATAAGCGCCCTTTAAATGTAAGACTGGCAGAGCACAAACAACACACACAGAGGAGGGAAACATCGAAATCAAGGATCGCTGTTTGGTCTCAACAACACAATATCAGTTGGTCAGAAGCACTGGTTGTTCACAGGGAACCACATTGGAGAAAGCGCAAATTTAAGGAAGCCGTCGTTATTCGAAACAATAATAATGTTCTTAGCAATCCAAGTGTGGACATACCAAACATTTGGAAACCACTATTAAAGCGTCTTAGGTGAGCAATCCCACGCTTGACCGAACCCAACTCCATCACGGATGAATGATCTTCCCCAGTGTATATAAACTCAGTAGCTTTAGGATTTAGGTTTAGTTTACACTTGAGAACGGACAAAAATAGTACTGCCCGAAACGTTGTGTGAATAAATTAATAAAGACAATGGAAGTCCGAAATTCTTCTTTACTACTGAATCATTGTCTTCCACATTCAGACAAACTTGTTACATAGTTATTTTTTCAAAGCAATAAGTAATTTTTCATAATTTTTCTTTTCAATCTATATTTTGACAACTGACATATTCATTTTACTCCAAATGAGCTTCAGGCTAACGCTTTCCAAGAACTGTACAGTTCTTGAACGCTTTCACGCACTTTTGCGCCGGCAGAGCTGCAGGTATCGCTTCACGAACCCTTTTTGGTTATAGGTTATGTGATTTAGAAACTATTTTGCTTACAAATAATTATTCTGGCTGCGGAGGACCATGTTAATTATTTATTTGCTTCTTGTATTTTAATTAAACTGTATACTTTGTTTTTAATAGCTTAGTTAACTGATTTTTATAACTTTAATTTCACATTAAAGGAATTTTAGGTTATGTAATGACTTTGAATTTGGTCATATGTCAGATGGTAATACAGATTTCTGTTTTATGACCGCCTGTTTTGAAAAACAAGTGAAGGTTATTCGTTCGTTAAAGAAAAACAAGTGAAGGTTATACGCTCCCGGAACGTATACGTTCAGCGAACGAATGAGTTCAATTTAGTAGAATTGAGTCCCAGTTTAAAATTACCATGGACAATTTAAGAGTGGTAGAGCCAAGTGATCTAAGTGCTAAAATATAATTTAATCTATATTGCAGTGCCAATATTCCACTTTAAGATTCCAGTGACAATTCCACCCTAGCGATTGTATACAAAGGCCAAAGTCGAGCTCATTTGTATGTACATTATTACATTTTTTGCTTATGTCTTTTTTTGTTGTTGTACTTCTTTTATTTAGGTAAAAAAATAATCTGATAAAAAGTAACCAAAGCTATCCCTTAAAAAATATATTAATAATGGGTTGTAAAATAGAAAAATTACCATTTTTTTTGTGTTGTCATAATAGTCCAAGAGATAGCAACGTCGAAAAAATAAGAATTTTAGGTTATCTGATTTTTTAATATGTTGTTCTCCCTCCTCTTTCGCAGGTAGATCCTCGGCTCTCTGGCTGGCGTTAGCAGTAGCGCTTGCGTTGGCGCCCAGCTGTGACCTTAAAATTTAGAGCTGTCACTGATACGTCAGAAAATGCAGACCTTGGTTATATATTATCGTTCCAAGTTTTATTAAAATATACCGAACGGTTTAGAAGTTACTAGGGGGACGATTGTATAATAGGCAATGATAAAACTGGCACAAAAAATATGTTTGCTAAACCTATCTTAGGACCAGAAATTGAAAACTACGTTTCCTAAAATGTTTTTAAATCCTTGGATTATTACCTGTACAAGAAAGATGCGAACTAATAAACGAAACCTATACCGCCAGCAAGACAGCCCTGTGTCTATCCAGAAAAGAAAGGAGAACAACATAGAAAATCACTTGATAAAAAATATTTTTTAATTTACTATAATTTAGTAATTTCGCCGTTCTTTAATATTTGTATCGGGACAGATTCATGCAAATAAGTAAATCCTCTGAATACATAAAACAATTAAGATACCTTAATTTGGTAAGTACAAACCCTTTTAGAATTTTAATACTCAAAAATCTTTATAGCTCTGAAAAAAAAATCTTTTAATAATACTTAAATAAAACCAAAAGCAAATCAAAAAGGCAAATTCTTATCCCGTTTTGACAAATATTATTAATGAAGTTGCTTGCCCCTTAAGACTTCGCCGTGACGTTGAATAATGAACTTAATTTTATTTCCATAAAATATGCCAAGGCTGTTTGGGGAATATTTTAATTATTACTGTACTTAGTAATAATGACAGCTTTCTAAGATGACGTTTATTGTAAATTGATTGAATCACTTACAGAGAAGATTTATGTGCCATTATTAAAAGAAAATATATAAATTGTGAGAAGCAAAGGAATTGCTAAAGAAAAGTTCAGTAGGAGCAAAAGAGTACTTTTTTTTTTTTTTTTTTTTTTTATCTTTGGACAAACCACGAAGGCTAAAAGCCTAAATACTAACGTACCGTGGGTGTCTTAAGCGAGGTAAGAGGGAGTTTGTTGACACGGGACTTAAATACTTGAAGATTTGGGGGAAGGAAAGACCTCTGCGGGCAGCAGGTTTCACAATCTAGAAACTCTAGGGATAAAAGAACGAACAAAGTGAGAAGTTCGGGGCCTGTCCAGTTGGACCGTATATGGATGCATACGCGCGGAACCACGAGTTTTCTGTTGGGAACCGTGAGTGGAGGAACTATACTGGTCAATTCTTCAGAGCAGAAGCCATGGAAGTACCTATAAAAAAGCGATAAATCGCCCACTTTAACACACTTAAGGAAATTATTTAAATAAACTTTAAAAAAACGATTAATAAAATTAACTGTCAAAAAATGAAGAATGCCTACTTTTAGTATATGAGTACGTGTACATCGTTATACTAATTCCAAACCGATCGGATGAAACTTAACTTATTCCGAAAAAAAATTGCGATATTCACGTATCCGATTGAGTAAAGGATTGAATTAAACACCATAAGTCAATCCTGTATTTCAAGCGATTTGCAATAGATTCAATGCGATCGTGGATTCTATTTGTACGATATTCACATTTTTGAAAAAGGTTTTAACACTGCCAAATCGAATTTCATAATCTTGTCCGCTGCGCCAAAGTAGTTTTATTGAAAATTTTATTTATTTTTAAGATTTCAGATAACTATTAACAAATACATAAATCGTAAAAATACCAAACCAACTTATACCATGTTAATTCCACGCCGTATCAACAGATTCCCCCTAAGAAACGCATGGTAGGTGTGCATATTCTGTAGATTCATGGCCTGGAATCAAGTGCTGCTTGTAAATAATATATATATACACATGGCGCGGTGGGCTAGTTGTGTGTAAATAATAAATATGCACATGGCAGTCAACGTGTTAAAAAATGGAAGTTAGGTAAAACAGCTGATAAAGTGTAAAAATGAAATATTGGGAAAAAACTTAAACATTGCTAATATATTTTGATAGTGTTTCTTTAGTGGTTTGTGTTATTATTATTTTTTTTTATTCAATGGAATTAATTGAAAAACACCACAAAAGTAAGGTTATAAGTTTGTTTTTATTGCATTGCTTTCTTTTTCATTGTATATTCTTTTCTTTGTCAAATTTTAATGAATTTAGGACCGGATTATCTGCATCTGAATAAATATAGGACGAAGAGCACAGTATTAGGTACAATGCGATCCATCCAATCAGATTGCTCTATTACTGCAATAGTAGGGAATTATTTCCATCTGTCTTAAAAGCTATTTTAATCGTTTTAATCAAACATTTTATTATGCCTAAATAAAATACCATGGCGGATGCTGCTTCGACAGACTGGTCATAGGAAATCCCATGTAAAGTTTGATACCTTTACATATTAGCTCCCCTATTAATTTTGCAACAAAATTGTATCTAACTATTTTAAAGACTTTGGAAAGATAAGCTCACAAACTAAGTTCGTTAGTTCAGGATATGTCAATAAATATTTAATTAAGAAAAATTATTTGTTAAATCGTTGCATACCTAATACATGTCATAATGAATCCACCAGTAATGAATAATTAATAACGAATAACTAATATAAAGGTATACGTCAATTAGAAAATTGACAAGATATATTTTTTTATTACTGTAGGATTTATTAAGAAATGTATTAAGTATGCAACTATTTTAAATATAGTTTTTCTTAAATCACATTTAATTAACTCATTAGAAAAAATTAAATTTAGTCTGTTTCATTATCTTATCAACGCTCTGAAAAGTAGTTTAATACAATTTTGCAAAATGAATAGGGGAGAAAATATTTAAAGATATTTAGATACGCGACAGCGTGTCAAGCCAAGTTCCAGCAAAGGAACTGGCTACAGCACCGCGTGTAATAATATTACACGAACCACTTGGTGCTACTTTTAACACCTTCATAACTTCAAACCTTTTTACCGTAAAAACATAAAACTACATATGTTTATTTATATCCATAACGACAACTAAAAGTCCAAATTTCATAAAGCTAGCTTAAACGGTTATAAAGATATAAAGGTCCAAAAGTCGTCAATTTTCCACTGACTGACTGACTGACTCACTGACTGACATATAGATTCAAAACCTAACCCACTTCCAGATGACCTAAAAAAATGAAATTTTGAATCTAGCTAGGTTATGGTGTATAAGCGTAGAAAAAAGCTTAAAAATAGGGGGTTAATGGGGGTTCCCAGAGAAAAAAAGTTTTTAAATTGTATCGTTTGAACCGTTGGGCAATACTGCTATTTCTAACGTTTGAAAACATATAGACAATAACCATAAAAAGAAAACTATGCAACGAAAATGCAAGAAAGGATATTACATGTAAGTACTTGACTAGTTTTTTTACAAAAAGTTATGATATCCCACCAAAAACATAAATGTGAAAACCGTAAGACAAGTTCAGTACTAAAATTATGCTTCGCTGTGGGCTTGGCCGCAAAAAGAATGGAGATCTAAATTAATGCCAAGTTTTGTACAAAATCCGAATATGTATGAGATCTTAAAGTAGGTTAGATTTGATCCAGTAGTTTTTGTTAGAATTTAAAACATATTTAAACAGGTTGAATAACTTTATAAAATGATGTAATGAAAATAGGTTAGGTCAAATTTAACCTACTTTAAGATCTCATACATATTTGGATTTTGTACAAAACTGGGCATTAATTTAAATCTTCATTCTTTTTGCGGCGAAGCCCCCAGCTAAGCATAATTTTAGTATAGAACTTGGCTCACGTTTTTCACATTTATGTTTTTGGTAAGATCAAAATTTATAAAAGATTTTCTATGGCCAGTCTGGCAATGCACTACTCGGTATATGGAATTTTGTAATAAAGGTAAACTGTTAAATTTGTAATTAAATCTTCTTATCAGTAGTTTAAGGCGAAAATGATTAGCTGCATAAAACAATAAATTTTGTGGCGCGGGAAGGAGTAGGCGGTAATTATCCGGGTAACAAACTCACCAGCATAATTAGTTCGGTTAGAATTAACAGGAAATTGAATTACTGTCTCCTAATCGATTTGCGAAACGTTCATTTTAATTATGGAGACGCAGTTGAAAATTTGAGTAGTGGAGCAGGTGCGACGTAATATTAGCATCGCTGCTAACTGTGCTGTTTCTTTAGAAAATTCATTTGAAAATGCATCTTAGTAATTTATTTAGTTTTTAACATTATTCTTTTTAAACGGCGGGATTTAAAGATATACAGAGTGTTACAGTGTGTTGTTAAAAAAATAAGGACATATTTTATATAAAAAAATATAAAGAAAAGTTCATATAAACATAGGACCGCAAATTTTCGTCTTTTAGGTACAGGGTTTTAAACTTTAAAAGAAAATTATTTTATTACAAATTGTTGGACTTTATATCCTGTAGGCAATAGCCAACAGGAACAGATGAAAATAACACGACAAGTTCCTATAAAATTTTTCCGTTTAAGCCCCCCTGCGGAGATATGATCCCCTAAAGGGGGCAGCTAGAAATCGATTTTTCGTGAATAACTTTTAAAGCGCTCTGTATAATTTGATAATATTTAAGTACGATGCATACTAGTAAAGACCTCTTAAAATAGTGCCCTTGAAACTTATGTCGCTTCTTTAGTTTGCCAGGGACGGACTAGTTTTCGCACATTATTGATAATATTTTTACGCCCTGTATGGTGAAGACACAAAAATATGTTTTGGGTAGTTTAAACCTTTTGCTAAAAAAAAGGTACTCCTGTTTGACATCGATAAAATGAGCCGTTTTCGAGTAAAAATTATTTTAACAATAAGAGTTTATTTTTGTTTAATAATACAATATTTTATTTTTGATATAATTTATAATTTTTGATTCAGTATTGGAAGTTCTCTCGTAGCAGGTCAGGAATTTGTTGCAAACGTCTTTTTTACTCAAAAACGGCTTATTTTATGGACTAGTTGAATACTATATTATTTATATATATTTAATAATAAATTAATAAATCTATTAAGATGTTCTAGAAAACACTAAAATGTAAAATTTTTTAAAAAGTTTAAGTTCAAAAATTGTCAGAAGAAATATGTAAAACGATAAATTGATTATGTTTTTTATTACAACTCTAGACTTAAAAACTCACTTTGCACCCTTGAAAAAGGAAAAAATAAATTTCCGAAAGTTCGGCGTTTAGTAAAAAAGTGTTTTACTTCAACCCTAGACCGAATCCCCAAGAATTTAGAATCTTTATATATATATATATATATATATATATATATATATATATATATATATATATAATATTATAATAAAAAAATGTAATTAGGTTTATTTTAATTTTTTTCTTTTATACTAAACTAGATACAAAAAAAGGAGACATAAAATTTTGTATTTTTATTTGCCTAATTAAAAAAAACACAAAAATTTAATACAGATTTACAGTAGTACCGTTTTTTTTTCTATAGACAGCAGTGGACTTATAAAATGTAATTAAGTTAGTGATTATTTACCCCTTTATTGCCATATACAAAGAATACCAACATAGGCAGTTTACAGAAAACTGGGACGTGCTTTTAAATACGATATTTTATTCTACTTGAAAAGAAAACAGTGTATGTTTTTTTAATATATGGAGCTGAAATACTGACGCTTACCAGACAGGTAATAATTACAAGTGGAACAGGAAGAAATAGAGAAATCAATAATAAATATATCTGTCGCACCCAGAGTTCCAATTACAGATAGAATTATAGTACAAAAATGGAACTAAGTAGGTTATGTTGCCATAGTCAAAAATGGAGGATGGGCCAGAAAAAAATTTAAAATGAAAACCTAGACTCAAAGCGTAACGCAATTAAAGAAGTCCCCCATTAAGATTGTAGGAGGACATTAAACACATTCAGCACAACTGAAATTAGAGTGCTTAACATTAGAAACAAATTTAGGAATAATTTCAGGAAGGGGAGCATATCTAGCAGTGGATGGATTTAAAATGGCTATCAATAATATTAAAGTTGATGATGAATATGATGATCATGACCATTTCTATCTCTAACCACTTTGTATCAGATTTAGAAGTCCAAGTGTGCACGTCAGTGTTACACAGATAGAAATGGCAACGATATATCGATTATTTTCAAATGTTGATTTATCTAAACTCAAATATCGAGAACCTTTATCGATATTTAACTTCTCGATATATCGGTAAATATATCAATATCGAATATTTTCGATATTTTTGGTAAATGAGACGTTTTTTTCACTTACATTTTTAAAACTGAAAAATGTTGTACAGTAAAATTAAAAAATAAACTAAAGTATTAAGTTAATTTTTACTTTTATGCCGTATATGTTTACCTACCCATTTAGTCACAAAAATAAACAAAATTAGGTAATATAAGAAAATTTTTTTCTCTCTAAAATATAGATATCAATATATCGATTTTTTTTTAATTGAACATCCCTATACACAGAGCTAGTTGAGATTGTTGGCTAGTTTAAATAGCATTTGGTTATACCATAAATCAAAGAGTTTTTCATTCAAACAATGCTATTTTTAAGTTTCTAAACAGCCATACCCCCATACTAATAACTTAAATAATAATAACTTAAAGTTGGTTATATTTTTTACAATTCTAATTTTTTTGCTATGGACATAAATAGCGATATAATGGTATTTTGATTGTAAAAACTGTACTTATATATTTTATAAAAATAAGTAATATCTGGTGAAAAGCAGCCGGCTTAAAAGAATATAAAGTGAATCTTTATCTTTGCATTAATGGTTAAACGGGACTTGGGCACTCGCGCTTAGTTGAGCAGAAACATTGAAAATTGTCTTTATGCTTTTAATATTTTTGCAACATAACTTGAAGCATTAAAATTAAATAAAAGTAATATTTTATGATTTAATAAATTTGACGAAAAAAAGACAACAATTATAGGAAAACAACAATATATAATTCTACTCTCCTGAACTTTCATTGTCTTTTATTTTTACCTAAAAAAGACAATGTAAGTCCGAGAAAGTAGTATTATTAAAAACATAAACTTGTATACCGCCCCCAAACGAACTACGATATAGTATTTGTTATTTATGTATTTATGAAGGGTGTTTCTTAACCTATAGGCATAAATTTGGGAAATTACTGCTAAGGCCAAACAATAGTTGCTTTCCTTTTACATCAAATCTTAGCTAATTTTAAGCCGGCTGCTTAGATGATGGTTCCTTTTTAAAATAGGAACTCAGCTCAGCCAAAAATGATACCGCCCCCTTGCCGCGGCTAAGTATGCCGGATATCTTACTTTGAAGAAGATTTTTGCTACGTTATTAAAAGTCACGTACGTCAGACGTATTCCTGTTCATTCCGAGGTTAAAAATACTTTAAAGGGTGTTCGTTTTTAGACTTAGTATTTACTTTTTTTTTAATTTCATTGTTATAAGGGATGTTGAGAATTTGGTGGACATATAAAATTATATCAAGAAATAGCGTTCCTTTACACCTCTTCTATTTGTTAGAGATATTTTCGGTTTGCTGAAGATAAGCTACCAAAGGAAAGCAACTAATGACTAAATTAAAAGGAGAAGTTAGTGAAATACAAGCCGTCCGGAAAGGTGAGGTCAAAAATGATAGGGATGATAGAGTAAGCCAAAATAATGTTAGTACTTCATATAAAAAAAGTTCTATCGCGCCTTCTTAGGGAGTTATTGACCTTCAAAGTTAGAATAAAAAAATGTATTTTATTTATAACTTTTGAACGGTTGCCACAATACTAACAATGATATTTGGGCATTTAAATTAACTTATACCAATGCTTTTTTCCATAGGCAAATGATTGCGCAGTAAGTCATAATTATACAGGGTAAGACGATTTTTTTCGTTTATTGTATGCATTTTTTACAGAGGTGAAAAATTTGACATTTTGCTTTTACCGTTTAATTCCTTTAGTCACTTTTGTACAAAAGGTAAACTTATTTAAATCGATATCTTGGACCGTTCTTCACAAAATCGCATTTTAAAACCAGACATACCACCTATTTTGTATGAAATAAAAAATCAATTTTTTAGGGAAATTATAATAGTGTGGTAAAAATAATTAGAAATTGTGTTTAAAAGCTTTCTAAACTTTATAACACAAATAAAGACTGTTTTTTATAATTTTACCATATTTTAATAAATATTTTTAATAATTGAATTTTTATTACATACAAAATGGTGTTATGTCTGAATTTAAAATGCGTTTTTATGAAAAACGTTTCAAGATATCGATTTAAAAAAGTATAACTTTTCTGTATCCTATAGTAACGGAATCTTTGAGCACAACTCTTACCAACTTCAATATCCGATTTCTCTGAAACTTTGCACACGTATCAAGGACCCATGACAATGCAATAATCTGCAAACAGTATCCCGTTATCCTGGTTAGGATCGCCAGGATAAAAAAATTCCTTTATATTATAAAAACAACACCTGTGTTGCCATCTTTTGGCAACATCCCAAACTTTCTCAGAACTTTAAAGAAAACACGCTTTTATTAGCTACTCTTGACAAAATGGCAGAAAAATTTTTAGTGAATAAACTGGAGCATTTTACATACATACATACACTACATGCATACGTAACTAAAACTGAAAAATAAATAATAGTTTAAAAAACTAAAACACGCTTTATATGCAACCGACTCAAAATTAGAAAATAATTTTCATTAAAGAAATATTGTCACTTCAGAGTAAAAAGCGTGGGGTGCATTTTACTATTTTTCATAACTTTTCCCTCATAGATATTAGCAAATATAATAATTATAACATTTAATATATTAAGCACCCCACGCTTTTTACTCTGAAGTGACAATTTTTTTAATGAAAAATTATTTTCTAATTTCTAGTTCGGTTGCATATACTGCCGTGTTTTTATTCCGGAGATAAAATGTTGGTTTTGTATCAGGGGTTTGCAAAAACTTGAAAAACAATATTTTTAGCAAAATATCATTAAAAAGGTATTTAAAATATCATTGCAATAGAATTTTGAATACCTTTTTTTTGATACAGAGGTATCAAAGTTTCATGAAATTAATTTTGGAGTGATCAAAAACTAATTAATTCAAAGTTTTATAGTAAAATGACCTGAAAAAACTCTAATAAATTAGAAACACCTGCTTCCTCAAAATTCCTACACATCACAATTGTTCAGCTGTAAATGAATATAAATCAAAGCGTTTTCGCGAAATTATGGAGGTCAATAAAACTTTTTATTATTATTTTTATCGCTTACAAGCTTTATTTTAAACAAATATTCATTCAAATTGACGTTTTGCTTAAAAATTAAAAATAAAACTCCTGGAGAAAAATCATGTTTTTAAAGTTTTTGCTAACCCTGTATACAAAATCGACATTTTCTCGACACGTTTTTTTACAAGCGAAATTTTTATGAAAAATTGAAATTGGAAAAATTACTTTTTTGTTCCATTTGTCCTTTTGTAAATCCCATCGGTGGACAATCTATTATGTGTATACTTTTATATTTCCGTCTATAAATATTTTTAAAAATGGCAGGAAGCTGTAATTTTTATTTATTTTAGATAAAGTGCACTCTTATTTAAAATGCTGCAGAAGTTTCGCGCTATAATTAACTTTTTTAAATAAAAATTCTTTAAAAGTTTGTAATACTTTTAAATAAAATCGCTGAGACGTAAACTTGACGAAAATTTTAAATTTCATTAAATTTTACGGGATGCAAACATAAATTAGTTTTCTTTTTTATGAACAGGCTACATAAAACTGATGATAAATAATTATATATTTTTTGTTTTTAATCTAATTTTAGAAATATAAAAGGCCACAGAGTAACCAACATTTTGCTAATATTTATATCTAACATTTATTGTACTATGGGTGACACAATATTTCTTAAAATTTTTCGTCACTATAACCATAAAGTAACATACCTACGGATAAGAGAAACCATGGCATGCTAAAATTTTCGTACCGCTTTTGCGGCAGACTTGGCAGCAGGCTTGTCATTTTTCCAGTTTACACTTTAAATGCGTCGGTCGAAGCCTCGCCACTCGTGTAACATCAGCGGTGGGGGAGACACGTAAGCTTACTGAAATGACTAACTGGCGGTATTTCAACGAGAAACGAATAAAATAATAGTTGGGAGTTTTCGCATGACCTGTCCTTAAATCGGCTATTCCATGATAACTCTTATAATTTCCTTACTCTATGCTATAACCCAACTTTCTGCTTTACCTTAGTGTAGCAGCGCACTGACAATAATTCATTAAAATGTCCCAAAGTAAACAAAAAATTATAATGTTAACAAACCCTTTTCTAAACATATACTTATTTAAACAAAAAATAATAAATCCGACAAATTTTATGGCAGGACAGAGACTAAATAATAGTAGGTGACTAGGTGATACGTGTTTTAGCAACATTGCTTGAATATTTTTAATGTGTTGTTTTTAAAAAAATTAAATTATGATTT
The DNA here is from genome assembly GCA_014170235.1 of Listronotus bonariensis. NCBI lineage: Eukaryota > Metazoa > Arthropoda > Insecta > Coleoptera > Curculionidae > Listronotus > Listronotus bonariensis. Next base: position 42,435 of record JACEGR010003479.1, on the reverse strand, counting down.
AAAAAAGTTGTAGTCAGGATGTCAGAGGCTATTTGCTCTCAAAAATATTTATTTAACATAACATTTGCATTTTTTTGTCTACGTTGCGACATTGCTTTAAAAATAAATTGTCACTGGAAGGTGCTATGGGTAAGGTTGACGAAAATTTAATTTACCTTTTATTTGTTACAGATATCCACCAGATTATAATCACCGTAACCGTGGTCATAGTTCTACTGCTTTAAAACTTAATTATTTAGGTAAGTAAACTTTAAATCACTTAAATTACATAAGTATAAACAATAGTATCTGCGTAAATTATTATTAGGTTTCTATAAAAAAAATACTTAATAAAGGTCTAAACACGTTACTATTATTTCTTTGTTATTCTAAATCATGGCTTGTTATAGTAAATGCTTTATATTTTATTTCCTGTAACCGACCTGTCCGTATCAAGCTGAAAGGCTTTTCTAAAATTTTAAGAAAGAAAAAATCAAGAGCTTTCAGTTATATTTCTGAGATTTAGGATTTCCACCTGGAAACTTATACGGGAGGTATCAACGAATCCTTATTAGACAAGTTATATTTTCTAGAGTATTGGAAGGTAAATGGTTTGAGTAGAGGAGAGTTTATGCATATTTTTTACTTTCTAGTTACTTTCGGTTTGACCGAAAATGGCTTTAATTTTAAATTTTTAAATGAAACACCCTGTTTGTTTTTAAATTTTTGAATTGCGGAGGTAATTCTAAGTTGGAATGTGACATTTAATTTTTTTTTATATTTTTGAACTATTTTTAATATTGCATCCAGGTTGCCATAATTTGGTGCAAATTAATCTAGTGACCCTAGGTAATGTTAGAAAAATACAATCGTAAAGTTTTAGTGACTAATATAAAAAATAGAAATAAAAAAATTTGGTAAAATGACATTTCCGTGTCTAACTACTATTTTTAAATGGCAACCCCTTGTAACAAATTATATCAGAATTATGTGTACCATAGTGTCCTGAAATACTATAAATTCAAAATTTAACTTTATTTTGTGCTTTGTATAAAGAAATAGGCTCATAACAAATAAGATCGGTATAAGTACCTAATATAGTCCCTGGGTCAGTAATAAAGTCGACTTTATGATAAGAATACTTTTAAAACCTTTTAGGGGGTTTCTTTTGACGAGTCTAACACGAATATTCATACCGCCATATATGGAAGTGAGCCATCCTGTCATCGTCAAATGTTTCGGGTATCGGATTGAGCGGACGCGTCACTTTTTGTCGGGCAAGTTTACCATAATGTTTTATATGCAATTTTTAATATTGTGCCAAAAATCGTAAATATTTCACAGTCACGAAACCCGCCTTGACCGATACCCGACTATGTGTTTGATTCTTATGATTTCATGACTGTAAACTTTACTATTTTTGACAAACTGTTAAAAAATTGCATGTAAAACATGTGTGTGATAAACTTGTCCTACAAAAGAAAAATAACGCAGTCACCGTGTCCGACACCCGAAACATTTGACATTGACAAGCTGTGTTAAAGCGCCGTTTTCATATAGGTATGACGTTATCAATTTTCGTGGTATACTCGACAAAAGGACTTCCCTAAAAGGTTTTATAAGTGTTCTCTTTCCATTTCATTACTAGCCCAGATTAATTTACATGTTATTTAAATGTCTTTTTAATTTAAACTTACCCTATTTATGCCACGCCTTCATATTTTGCTGCCGACAAATAAAATGTGTATCGTATTGTTAAAAGTTTTTTTACACATTCCATGCAATCTCAGAAAAATCAAAATAGTCTTCGGGTGAAAAGTGACGGAAATAAATATGGGAGGAAAACTTATTAACAGATGAACGTTCAGATGCTGTTAGTCATTTACGCTTTGTTAAGCAGAAATATCGTTTTTTTATATTTTATTGTTTTTTTTTAAATCTTATTTAGGTTGTTAGAAGATAATGCCCAATTGTTTTTAAAAATGTAATGTGTTTTTTAAAAGTGTCTATTTTTATTCGAGGCAATAGCCAAAAGTCCTGGTTTTTCTAAAAATATTCTTCGCCAAATTCGATCTGGATAATTATCAGCAGATTGCAACACTGTGCTTCTTTATTTAAATCGAGGACTACACCAAAGAAATGTTATAAATAGTGTGCGGAAAAACTACAATATCAGATTAAACTTTATATCTTGCTTTTAGTCCCTGGGGTAGTAATATAATTGACCCTTTTAGGGGTGTCCCTTTTGACGAGTTGACCATGAATATTTATACTACCATATACGGAAGCGGCGCTTTAGCTTAGCCTGTCAATGTCAAATGTTTTTGGTATTTGACTGGGCAAACGCGGACAAATTTATCACAATGTTTTACATGAAATTTTTAAACATTGTGTTGAAAATCGTAAGGGTAACAGTTACAAAAACTTGCCCAATTCGATACTCAAAACATGTCCATGAGTCTTACAGGGTGTCCCACCGGGAACTGCTGCGATCGATTTCTCGAAAAGTACGCTTTGGAAAATTTTGAAAATCCGGTTACATTATAAAGTCAGTGGGGGTCATACAATTTAAATATTTTGACAGCTTTACCACTTCCGCTTATACCGGAATTTGATGTCAACTTGCCTATTTTAAATGGAACACCCTATATATTATTTACTTTTTAGATTCTGCGTAAAATTCTAAACATAGTTTATGCATAATGTTCTATACCTAAGTCTAACCGTTTTTAACTTATTTAAATTTTATGTCAAAAATGACGTTTTCAAGCCATTACATAACCATCAATTTCTTCTAAACAAAAGCCTTAAATATAAGTTGGAGTTGGGTTTCTTGTAGAGAAAAACTTTTTTGTAGACTGCAATAATATTTTGACAATAAAGAAAGAGTGGTCAAAAATAATCGTTAAAAACTATAACGACAAAAACCTTAAAAGTTATTTTTTCAAATGAAAACCCCTATCTTTTTTACCTTATTAAATGAAAAAAATAAGTACGTAATATATAAGTATGAGTATGACTATTACTGGCCCAGGTACTATTTGTACAAAGAAATGCGTATTATAACATAAAAAGTTTGGATTTTTATTTAAAAACCAAATTAATACTAATTTTATAATATAAAATGTTTACGTAACTTATAATATTAATTTTAGATGTTATTATCATTTTTGTATACTTTTTAGAATAAATTTACATTTTTCTCTATTTAGGTGTCTTTTAAAATTTAAACTTACGCTATTTATGCCACGTGTTCATATTTTGCTGCTAACAAATAAAATGCATATCGTACTGTTAAAAGTTTATACATATATTCCGAGAAGCTAGCAACCTCAGAAAAATCAGAATAGTCGTCGGGTGAAAAGTGACGGAGTTAAGAAATATAAAAGGGAACTTTATCTAAGGATGAACGTTCAGATGCTGTAAGTCACTTACGCTCGGCTAAACCAAATCGTAAATTTTCTTTTGGCTTTCATTAATTTAAGTTGCATTTAAAAATACGAATGTGAGGGAGACATACGCAACGGAATATACAGACAAATAAAAATACAGAAGCAATAACATCTACGAGCTTTTACAATATACTGATACTTAGACTGTAAATATAGATACAGACCCGGCCAGTCATTCATAAATCATTCTAAACGTTGTAGCATACATTGTTTGGCTATTACGATATAAGAGTAAAAGAGATAGAGGTAATGGTGGGGATGAACAAGTTAGAATAGGTGTATTGGTAAAACTCTCCGCTGCTACTCCCATACGACCAGGAACAAACCCGAGTTGCCAGATTTATACCTACGAATTCTCTCTCAAAATTGGGCTGTCGCGATATTTTGATACGTTCACATACACTATATTTGTAATTTTGCCGTGATATTTATAAGATTACGCTAATTATCACCATGTGCCCGATCGTAGATGGGAAGACGCGATTTTCTTTCAATTTGGCGGTAAAGGAGAACTACAAAGATAAACAATTTTAACGTTTTTTTAGAGGTGATAAGATTAATTTTGCTTTTTAATTTAAAGTGTTTATTTGTGATTATTGCAAAGAATTATTAGTTATTATACTTTGGGATATTTTGTAATTTAATTTTCATTGTCCTGTGTTTACTTTCGCCGTAAAAATTAAATATGGAATGGAGGTGCACAGACAATAATAATTTACTGTGCAACTTATGTGAAAAATATTTGTATTGGTTTATTTTATTTAAATAATGATATACAGTTATATATTATATACTTTAAATTTTGTATAATTAAAGAGAGTCCAATATTACTGAGTACTGATACTATACACCGTACTTCATTGTTTTTTTTTATAAAAAAAAATAGTCGTGATACTATCAATAAGAAATGCAAAAACACATTTACATGTTTGATTTAAATATGGAAAAAATATAAAAACAATGCGCTACAATATTTAAATACAAAATTTAAAAAAAAGTCGATTTTTCAATATAGGACAACACTGTTATTTTAAATGGAACACCATATATATTTTTTTATTGCTAAAATTAAATAATTTATAAACTATGGTGTTTTTAAAAAATAGTGAATTTATTAATCTCTAAAAAATTGACTGCATGGGATGGAAGGGTATTGACAACATACAAGGTTGCAGAAAAACTGGCTACGTTGTTGTTGTAAAATGTATATTAAGCGCCACTTGTAGTTATTTGCATATGTTTAAAATGTCGTAATATTTTTATACCGCGATATTATATTATGGTTTTAGTTTAAAAAAACATCTTTTAAATTTATTGCAAAAATGAGATATACATACTTGGTAAATAATGCTACGTTCCTACGTTCAACCATTTGGGAGATACTTAAGATTAAACGTTTATTCTAGAGAAAAAATTTCCATTTTATTTTTTTATGCTTTCCCTAAGCCACATGGCAGTCTCCAAAAGGTCTATAAAAAAGGCTAGTACATTTTTTTGGGTCAAAATAGAACAATTTAATGCAATTTGCCTTTGTAGAAAAGTAGATCTGTAAGGAGATACAGGGTTTCAAAGTTTCTATTTTATTTTTTTACTTTTACAACCCGTTTCTCGCAAAGGATCAAATTTTCAACCAAGGATTGCGTCAAATTGCTGTATTTTGGCGTAAGAAATTTGTCGTAGCATTTTGTACACACCTTTTAAAGACACCCTGTATATACATGCTTATCTTACAAATTACTTAAAAAATCTAAACCACAAATAAAACAAAATTAATTTTCAATGATCAAAAGATTTTCTGAATAAAAAGCTTAAAAGTTAAAGCATATAAAACGAAACGTTATCTGAGAATAATTAACGCTCAGATGCTGTAAGTCATTTACGCTTTGTTAAGCAGAAATATCGTAAATTTTCTTGTAACCTTTATTGGTTTTGCGTTCACTTAAGAATATCGAATAAAAAAGATTTAATATGTATTTAGAAGTAATGATCTTTATAACTTTATAATTTTTAATATGCACGGCTGTATCTAATTTTATTTCGGAATAAATTAAAAATAACACAAATTAAATAAACCCATTGAATACATGATGTCCGCTAATTAATGGTACAGGGGCCGTTTAAGTATTACGTAAGCACTATAGGGGGCTGGGGGTCCTATTTTGCTTATTTTTGATGACATGGGGGGGTGGGGTGGGTCTAGATGATGATTACGTCAGTAGCAGCTTTTACTTTTTACACACATTTTCTATGCTTTAAAACGATACCAATCATTTTCAAAAATTTCTTTGACAAGAAGTTTGATAAGTGTAAAACCAGCTTTATAAAAATTTTAAAAATAAACAAAAATTATTTTAAAACCTAACCTAGTTTCGTTTACAAATGTCAAAATAAGGAAGGCAAACCACCGACTTTATTTTTGCACAATTAAAGTGTTGCAGTAACTTTAATAAATGTTCCTTGATTTAAACCCACTACTGAGCATGCGTAATATCTAGATACTGCTGAATTTATTACTGCTAGACTTTATACAATGTATCCCAGAATAGGTGTTACAAGAGGACAAATGAACCAAACATTTTGGAATTTTTAAACGTCGTTTAAAAAAACTTGTCGCTTGGTCCAAAACTAATAAACACAAAATTTTACTTCAGTTGGTAATTACAGGGCGAGTTATGACTAAAAATATGAAAAATAACCAGGAGTAAAGTACCTTTATGTGTTAAAAGAGGACAACATTTTATAAGTAAATGTTGCAAATAATTAAATTTTATGTTAAAATATAAAGGTAAAGACTTAAAGTAAAAAAGAAATATTGTATTTTTTTTTACATTAGGCATTAACAGTTTTTAAAATACTTGGCTTAAAGCATCAAAGTTTTTTAAATTTTGCTTCTTGCCCATTATTTCATTTGTAATGCGTAATGTAAAAAGGATGAAAATACATTTTTACTCTCATACTTTAACTCTGAATTTTGATATAAAAATTCAGTTCTCGAAAATATTTACTTAAACAATTTTGTTTTGTTAATAAAAGTAGTTAGTTCTGGTTAGTACCTTTATGTTTAAAAATATGACAACATTTTATAAGTAATTGTTGCAAAGGATTAAATTTTATGTTAAAGTATAAAGGTAAAGAATTAAAGTAAAAAAAATAATGTCATTTTTTTACATTAGGCATTAACAGTTTTTAAAATACTTGGCTTAGGGCATAAAATTTTTTAAAATTAAATTTTCTTTTACATTTTGCTCTCTCTTGCCCATTATTTCATTTGTAGTGCGTAATGTAAAAAGATGAAAATTAATTTTTTTCCTCTCATGCTTTAACTTTTTGACATAGAAATTTAGGTCTCTAAAATATTTACTTATACAATTTTGTTGTTTTAAAAAAATAAAAGTAGTTAGCTCCTGGCCATTTTTTTATATTTTAAGTAATAACTCGTATAATACCAATTAAAGCAAAATTTTGAATTCCTTAGTTTTAGACCATGGTAAAAGTTTTCCCAAAATTTGGTTTTAAAATTTCAAAATTGTTGGTTCTTTTGTCCTCTTGTAACACCTATCCTGGGACACACTGTATGTATTCCAATTATTCCCTATTATGTGCGTAAAAGTCCTTTATTTTTAGCCCAATGTTTACGTAAGCATGGGAGGGGGAGAAATACTTTCGTTTACTTTTAATGACATAGGGGGTGTATGATTATAATAAATCCGCTTACTTAAACACACAGAAAAACCACAGTTTCCATATGCTAAAATATTAAGATTAATCGAAACATACCTGTATCCAAAAATTTATAATAAACAAGATACACGGTCTCAGAGTGAAAGCAATATTTTTAATTAATTTTTGATATGTTTTAAATAAACTTGGTAGTTACGAGTTTTTTAACATAAGCTTTTCAGATCTAATAATAATTTTTATGTGTAAACTAGCGGTGGCTGAATACAATATTTTAATTTCTCCAAAACGTCTCAACTTTTTGTGATACTCTGTAAGTATCATTCATGCTTTTTTACGAAGAAGGAATACTTTGTAAAAATGGCTCTGAGCAATCGTTTTTAACATATTTGCATTTAAGTGGTTTAGTTTAACCAAAAAATGCCTTTAAAAACAGCGTATTAGCCGTAACTACAACTGCCTCATGATAAAACGAATATCTTAATGTAGTTTTCCCTATACTTTTTGGTTGCACTAAACCACTTTAATGCAAATATCTTGAAAACGGGTGCTCCAAGCCATTTTTACAAAGTATACCTTTTTGAAGAAGAGAGCATAGGGGAGTGTACTAGTTTACTTAGATGGTACACATTATAAAGTAGCACATAAAAGTTGGGTGTTTCAGAATTTAAACAGTGTAGCTAGCCACCTTTAGTTTACACATAAACATTAATAGAGAATTCGAATGCCTCATGTTAAAAAACCCCCAGATACCGAGTTTCATTAAAATATTCAAAACGAATGAAAAATACAAAACAAAAATTAAAAATATTTTTTTACTTTGACACCCTGTATCTTCCTTATTAATACCTTTTGGAAATAGATATGTTTGGTTAAATCTTAATATTTTAGTATAAGGAATATGTGGTTTTTTTGTGTACCATTAATTAGCGGACACTCTGTATGTTACTATAGGTTTATACCAGGTGGTGCATCGCCAGCCTGGCCATAGAAAATTCCACGTAAATTTTGATACCAATAAATATTGGTTGCCCTATTGATTTTACAACAATATTGTGTTGGACTATTTTAAAGACGATAAAATAAGCCCACACATTAAATTTCGTTATTTTCTAATAAGCCAAAAGAAAGTTAAGGAAAAACTATTTGTAAAATGATTGCATACCTGCTACATAATGTATTAAATCCACCAGTAATAAATAGAATATCTAGTCATTTTTTTAATTGATGTTTTACATTCTTCATACATTACATCGTCGGGCTGTGGGGATTTATCTCTTTTTTATAGGTACTTTCATGGCTTCTGCTCTGAAGAATTGTCCAGCATAGTTCCTCTACTCACGGTTCCCAACAGAGAAACTCGTGGTTCCGCGCGTATGCATCCCTATACGGTCCAACTGGCCAGGCCTCGAACTTGCCGTTCTTTTATCCCTAGAGTTTCTAGATTGTGGAACATGCTGCCCGCCGAGGTCTTTCCTTCCCCCCAAATCTTCAATTATTTAAGTCTCGTGCCAACAAACTCCCTCTTACCTCGCTTAAGACACCCACGGTACGTTAGTATTTAGGCTTAGCCTTCGTGGTTTGTCCAAAGATAAAAAAACAAAATTGGATATACCATTATGTATTTAAAAGCTTTAGACAGACTTTTTTTATAAGAGGTGTTTTTTAGAGGTATAGAATTTTAAATAGCAATAAAACAACGATGTATTATTCGATTGACATGAATTTATTTTTATTTGAAAAATAATTTTGTGGCATTACATTTTAAATATGATTTCTGGTATATGACTGCCACGGCTGGCTTGGATGTAGTCCAATCTGGGCGTCCAATTTCCGATTACTTTTTCCAACATTTGTGGACATATATCAAGAATAACACGGCGAATGTTGTCTTCCAAATGGTCAAGCCTTTGTGACTTATCCGTATAGACCAGTGACTTTACTCCACAGAAAATAGTCTAACGGTGTTAAGTAACAAGATCTTGGAGGCCAACTCACAGGTCCAAAACGTGAAGGCGGTTACCAAACGTGTCTTTTAATTTTCGAAATAAAATTGAACAATTTGTAAGCGTTGTTCAGGCGTGAGTCTATTTATGATAAATTGCCAAACCAAACTGAGAATAAATCACTTGACAGCTGTTAAATCGGTCGCCATCTTGAAAAGTAATGCCAACTTAAAGTTCTATACCTCGAAAAAAACACCCTTTATTTACGCTAATATTGACCTCGAAAATAAACTCAAATCACTAATTTCCCTTAAACATGTAAGGCAATTTCTAAAACAGTCTTTACGTGAATAAATATTCAGGTAATTGTATACACTTCGTAACTGTGATGTAAACACAACACCGCTTAATCCCCTTTAAGCTCTTGGCTTTGATTTTACCGCTACATGCAAAAGCAGCTTGTTGCTTCCAAATAATATGGAGGATATAATGGTATTAAAGCATGTAAAATATTTTTGTGGAAATTGGATTTAGGTCTGTATTTAGATTTACAAACAAAAAGGAAATATTTTTCTTACATTACTGTCTCGATTACTGTATTTACTTTTAATTTTTGTTAGTAAATATCGCGGTTTTAAATACTTTTTTCCTACGACCACTTGTGAAAATAGCAAATAGCACACTGGTTTCATGCATAGAAAATGCGTTATATCACACTAGTGTTGCAAAGTACTTTACAGCACTAGTGTTGCAAAGTACTTTACAACACTCGTGTGATATATATTATGATGTCATTCTAAAAACTGCTATTGGTTTTGCAAGTGACATACTTGTTGTAGTGACAGTAAAAAAACTTTTTACTTACCTTAAACAGACAAAACAACAAATTAGCGAAAATCATCTTATTAACATTAAGTTACTACACAGTATAAGCTTTCTTCTAATATTAAAAAGAGTAATATTAAATTTCCTAAAAATAAAAACATAAACAAAAATAGACATAACCACAAAAAACAACTTTCATTGACTGCACGCTCAGTGGCACAGTGTTGTCAGGTGAGTAGATCAAATTAAAAATCTCCCTACTACCTTTGAGCACGCACTTTATAGAGGCAGCCTTGCCGCTTGACCGTTCAACCTAAAGCGCCAGAGAAAAAAACTCCTATAGATCAAATTCCTTTCTCTCTGTCTTCGTGTACTCAAACAACTAGTTAATTTTTTTTAAATCCCTTAATTAACGTTTAGTAGTCGTTTTTTCTTACTTTTAGGACCTAAGGTTATGCATTTACAATTTTTATATTTTTTCTCAAAAATATGAGAAAAAAATGTAATTATTACTTAATTTTACATGTGATGTTCAGTTTCATTAACTCGTTTTACCAATTTTATCCCACCCAGCACCCCTTTTCACTCCCCGGTCCCGTAAGTTTGTTTACTGATATTTTTTAAAAACGGAATATTTTGGATATGCGCTACTTACGTTTTATTTAGAAGAGTGTCCAAAATATGTAAGTAACAATAATTTTTAAAAACCCTTAAAATAGCAGAAAACCGTATTAAACTATTACCGTTATTACCTAACCAAACCATACAATTTTTATACGTGAGGGCCTTTTTAAATTCCAAAATGATAAAAGTTATATAATGCTTCTAGGTAGGTGATTTTCGATGTAAAAATATTGTCAAAACAGTATAATATAGCAGTGAGGAAATGTACATATCACACTAGTGTTACAAAATAAAAATCACCCTAGTGTTGCAAAGTTCTCAATTGTTTTTATTTTTTCTGTAAAGACAAACTTTATTTTTTTTTTGGTGAATAATTTGTGGTCGTAGGAAAAATAGTGTACATTACTCGCGTAAAATTAGTCATTTTCCACACTTCTTGTAATGTAATATACTATTTCTGTCATTTAGTTTTGACGTAACCATGTAAAAACTTTTCACACGGCGTATGAAAAATTTTCACACAGTCTTGTTAAAAGAATAAAAATAATAAACATTACATATTGATCCTTATTTTCTGCTGTCGTATAAAAGTATCGTGTGCAACACGTTTGAAACTGATTCTTTGCACACTCGTATGACTTAAAGCACTCGCCTACGGCTCGTTGCACAAACGTTATACTTGTGTGCAAAGAGTCTTTTCGAAACTTGTTGCACAACGTACTATTCCTGTTTAACATAAAATTATACAAGGTTATTAAAAGTGTTAAAAGTTTCTTTAGCTTTAATAGGAAGAAAGAAAATATAAAGTAAGTAAATTCAAACCTAGTTATTTTAGGGAGTCCAGAAATTCGAAGATAATTCTGCAGCGGCGGCTGGTGATGACCATTTTGGTAGGCACAGCCCGCACCATTGTTAAATATACTAATCAGTTTTTCATTTTTTTTTATTGTTGATCAATATAATCTATAAAATCACTTTAACCCGGTATTTGTTTTAATATTTAACATGTTATCACTAAAAATGGATTAATTACTGATAATAACCTAAATTAAATTATAAACATTTGTTCTTACCTATCGTGTGAGTTGTGTCCACCAAAATGGTCATTACCAGCCGCCCCTGAAATTCTGTTCGTGGCTTATAACCAGACTGAAAAACAATAGTAAAATTATCACTGTAGTCTTTTAGAGCAATTGCTAGTAGAAGGAAAAGATCTAGTACAAATTAAAGAAAAAAAACATTCCTTATTAAGACAATACAAAGCCTAAAAGACCATTGCAAAAATCTTTGAATTAAAATAGATATTATTACATTTTCCACCCTATTTCCTAGATTAAGCCTCCTTTTACTAGCGACGATAATTAAGAATAGGAATAAAAGACCTGTTAATAAAATTTTAAATTCGGCGACATTGTAACCAGATAGTTGAAATGAGACAAAATGATAATTGCAGACACTGTCTGTAACGTTTTTAACACTTCAAAGTTTTTTTCACCCTTTGAATTTTCCACGCCAACTACAATAAACTATAAATTTATGCAATTTACGCGACATCAACTAAACCAAACGGTCAAGTTACCTTTGATTTCGTTAGTATTTCTTTTAGTTCAAGTGTCAGTAGTTTTAAATTTTGACAGTTTGCAAATAAATTTAAGAAATTATTTAATACTAATAGTAATAATGAATTTGGATGACTAAGAAATTAAAAAGGAATTTATACTGTTTTAGTATTATTTTACAAAAGTAAGTACATACCATTTTCAAAAATTAAATCACGGCATAGTTAGGAAGAGGATAAGTGTCCTTTAACAAATAGGGAGGCTATAATTTTTTGTTGCAATATAATGGCTGTGCTTTAAAAATTAAAATTAATAAGTTTAAATAAATAAAACTTGAATAAACTGGTCGGTCGGTCGTAGAAAAATATAGTATGTAACATATTCATAAAGTGTCTTTTTTACCCATTCGTAAAAAAATTATCACCTTATGCACTTGTTACATAAATTACTATTATCTTTTTTTGACATCCCACAAAGGTATATGCCTAAATAATAAAGTACCGAGGGTGTCGGGTTATTAGATTAACTTTTGTTCCCGCTGTTCCGCCAACGTTGTCCAAGCACTGAAACATGCATCATTTCACAGCACCTTTTAGACAACGCGGTAGTACCACCACGGTCGTTATTTTTAAATAACTACGACCTAAATATGTCTCTTTCGCTGGGAATCGAACCGGCAACTTCTGGCTTCGAAGATCAAAGCTCTATCCACTGCGCCACGGGGAGACAATTAGACATCAGTCAATAGATCAATAGTCAATCAAGACCATTTTACTCTTGTAGCTTTATTTGTTCCATTTAAGTTAAAATATTTTCTTTTTTATTTAAGTTAATTCATCTAAATACAATATTTATTAAAAGAAAAAGAATATTGTTCCTTATATATAAATCCATTTTAGTACAAGCGCGGCCAGTGACTTTTTTTCACGTGGGGCAAATTTTGTGAGTAGATAATTAGAATGCCATAGTTTTTGGTTTGCGCAGTAAAATATAATAATTAAACAAAAAAAAATGCAATATTGAATTAATTTAAAAACAAACAAAAAAGATAATACCTATAAGTACAGTAAGAACATTTTAAAAGCGCAAATTCGGTACCCTTTGAAAATAATACAAAAAACATAAAAAGGCCGCCTGCAATCGGACTATTCTATACAAAGGCGCCGCTATTCTTTACAGCGACGCGCCGATACACTATGGGATAGAAATCCATTATTTTGGCCAAAAAGCAACTTTGAAATTTTAATGGCTCATGGTGTGTATTTTAAAGTAGATACTCCAAACTACATGTACGCAAAATTATAAAAGGACTTCTATTGGGGTAATAAGAAACTTGAAAAGGTATTTTAAGTAAACATAAATATACAACATTTAATCTACTTAGTTTATTATTAGGGTTGTTTACTAAAAAAAGAAAAAGAGTTTAAATAATAAGAGCTATTGTTGTGTTTCCGATGCAATCTCGCGAAGTCTCGCTACTTTTGTCAAAGATTTTTACCTTTTTCTTAATCAGTTTTTGTACTTACAATTGCCTTCCTACTTTTTGCTACTTCTGAGTATAAGGACAGATACAAGATTTTTTATAATTTGCAAGGTTTTCCATTTTAAAATTTAATATGTTTTGTCCTACACTGTATATCCTAAAAGATAAAAGCATTCTGATGAAAGATATGGATTCTACAGAATCTACCCAACAAAACAGTTTTTTTTTATTTATTTTATATATAAAATAAAAAAGTTCGAAAGATGTATCTTTATTACGCTTCTAAGAATAATTTAAAATTATTTTTCAGATTTGGATGGTCATATTTCCGAAACTAATTGAGATAGACACATCAAACGTAGTATTTTTTAAAGCATTTTAAAATATTTTGGTGGTGATATAATATTCAGGGTATTCAATTTAAAAAAATCATACCTATTGTCGTACCCTGTATATCATATGAGATAATAATCATCGGATTACTGATTAGAATACTACAGAATTAACCAAACAATCTGACATTTTAGTTTATTTTGTACAATAAAAATAATAATGTTAAGGGGGTGTAAATTTATAATAACATATAATAAGTTTTAGGTTTCCAAAAAGCATTTGTAATAATTTATAATATTTTTCCAGTAAAAAGCACCTCATTTTAAGTTAGACTGGTAAGTTTCAGAATTTTGACCAAAAAATTAATTTCTATCCCATAGTGCAATGACCAGGTGCATCAACCGACATATCATAAAAGAAATATAGCAAAGGCGGCCGCGAAGACAAGCATGCCGATTTATTTGCTTTAAACTTTTTGTGATATTTTTTCTTATCAAAGAGCACCGAATTTACATTTTTAAACTCTTCCTTCTATACAGGGTGTTCAGTTAAGGGTGTACACTATCTATATCTCAAGAACCCTTGACCTCAGCCAATTGGCAAAAAAAAATTATAACAAAAATGGCAACGAGGAATCGTCCAAAAATATTTTTAACTTTGCAATGTGGCCGTAAGAGGGCGCAACTGTCAAAATAATAATACAAATTTAAAATTAGACCAAAATTTCCAAATTAAGATATAAGTTTGATAACGCCATTGGAAAGCTGAGTAAATTTTCTATGAATTCGGCTTAAACCAAATTTTAATTGGATCAATAATAAGGATGGGGAAAACAAATGAATGTTGTCATATTTAAATCGCTATATCTTGAAAACTTCTTAACCAATTTTAATGAACAAGGTGTCATATGAAAGAATATTTTCATTTCTTTTAATAAACTTTTACAGTGACATAAGTTAGCTTTTAAAAAAATAAGTTAGATGGCGCTGTTCGCTGTTGTTACAGTTTTCCTCAATTTTTCTAAAATATCAAAATGGATCGGTATGCTTTACCTTACAAATTGTAAGAGTGAATAATAAAATCTACATTTCGGCGAAAACCGCATATCGATATCTTTATTCGTTTTGGAGTTATTGCCAAATAACTGGTGATAATAGAAGCAAAAACAAAAAAACGAGTTTAATGTAGTTAGTATCTAACAAATAAATGAAATATGGATTTAATTATAGCATATAAAAGGTCTGCTTAATATCCAGATTAAAAAATTTAACTGACTTGAACTAATTGTAACTAATATCGAACCACGAGGTAATGCGTTCTTATTTTTTATTTGCCTTCTTTGTTCTGTCACAGCCAGCCATGAAAAACAATAAAAACATTGCGTCTAGTTGTCATGGCAATAAAAGCAGTAACTGTCATTTTGATTTGTTTGTTGTCTTGTCAAAGTAATTTTTCTTCTTATTTCCGCTATTAAAGTAAAAATGCCGCTTACAAATGAAGAAGCATTTCATATGTTACGTGTGTATTTTGAGTGTTTTCAAAATGCAGCCAGAGCTTCAAGAGAGTATGCTTTGCAGTACCCTAATCAGGCGCATCATTCCAGGCACGTGTTTACTCGTTTAGCAAGGCGACTTAGAGAAACGGGCAGAGTCCAACCACATTCGGCTCAAATAAGGTATCGCAGAGTCAGAAATGAGACGAATATCATAGAACGTTTTAGCTTATATCAATGTTGATCCACATGCTAGTATTCGCGAAATTTCCAGGGATTTGGAACTTTCAGTTGGTTCCATTCATAAAATATTGACGGATTTTAACATGCATCCATATCATATTGTTTTGCACCAGGCTTTACTGGACACGGATTTCGACAACCGCTTAAATTATTGTCATTGGCTTCTTAACATGATAAGGGACGATCGTCGTTTTTGGATAAAGTGCTATGGACGGATGAAGCCTCATTTACCAGCAATGGTACAGTTAACCTACACAACATGCATTACTGGAGTGATAATAATCCTCACTGGATGCGTGAAGTTGACCATCAACATCGTTGGACAGTGAATGTATGGTGCGGAATTGTTGAAGGAAAGATTATCGGCCCTTTTATCTTTGATAGAGCTCTAAATGGTGAATTATACCTTCAGTTTTTAATTGATGATATGCCACAGTTATTAGAAAACGTGACCCTCGCGACAAGAAGAAATTTATGGTTTCAACACGATGGGTGTCCTGCCCATTTTGCAAACCAGGTGCGTCACTTCCTTGACCAGCAATTCCCTTTCCGGTGGATTGGAAGAGGAAGTTTATTTCCTTGGCCAGCTAGGTCTCCGGACTTAACTTGTCTCGATTTTTATTTATGGGGTAGAATAAAAGATCTCGTTTACAAAACTCGACCAACAACACGAGAAAATATGATCAGAGAGAATTAGAATAGCTATAAACAGCATCTCCGTGGCGGAAATTGAAACTGCTGTATCGTCAACACAACAAAGGCTGCACCGCTGTATTCAGAATGATGGAAAGCATTTCAGAACACATCAAATAAGTGCCTAATTTTTCTCAGAATTTTGTTTTTGTTACCTGTTGTCTGTTGTAAATTGTCTTTCATATTGACATGTTGTTAATTAAAATTGGTTAAGAAATTTACACAATAAAAATAAAATAAACTCGTTTTTTTGTTTTTGCTTCTATTATCACCAGTTATTTGGCAATAACTCCGAAATGAATAAAGATATCAAAATGCGGTTTTCGCCGAAATGTAGATTTTATTGTTCACTCTTACAATTTGTAAGGTAAAGCATACCGATCCATTTGATATTTTAGAAAAAATTGAGGAAAACTCTAACAACAGCGAACAGCGCCATCTAACTTATTTTTTTAAAACTAACTTATGTCACTGTAAAAGTTTATTAAAAGAGATGAAAATATTCTTTCATATGACACCTTGTTCATTAAAATTAGTTAAGAAGTTTTCAAGATATAGCGATTTAAATATGACAACATTCATTTGTTTTCCCCATCCTTATTATTGATCCAATTAAAATTTGGTTTAAGCCGAATTCATAGAAAATTTACTCAGCTTTCCAATGGCGTTATCAAACTTATATCTTAATTTGGAAATTTTGGTTTAATTTTAAATTTGTATTATTATTTTGACAGTTGCGCCCTCTTACGGCCACATTGCAAAGTTAAAAATATTTTTGGACGACTCCTCGTTGCATTTTTGTTATAATTTTTTTGCCAATTGGCTGAGGTCAAGGGTTCTTGAGATATAGATAGTGTACGCCCTTAACTGAACACCCTGTATATTTGGCAATAAGTCAATTGGATTTTCTTTGCCTAATTAACTTGGTTGGCAATCCTATTTTTACCGAGCGGGTTAGCGAAGTTTCATAAATTTTTCCGCTAACGACCGCGACCGATGGAGAAAGAATACACTTGATCTAAATTTTTTTTCTCTATATAGACTTCGAAGTTTAATATACTGTCACGTGAATTAGCTCGATTATGTATTAGAGAAGGTTTTGCATTTTAATAAATGTGTAGTTGTTTTTAAAATGTTTTTTTACATTTGGTTTTAAAAATGAAATATGTAGATAGGTTATTGACCAAATGACTATGGGCCGCGCCTCTTTTTAAAAACACAGTTTTTTTAATTAACCAAAATAAAACTTTTAAAGTTTGCAGTAGCAAATCTAATTAAAAATAAACTGGAGTTTCTTAAAAATTCCAAGCAAAATGATAGCCATGTACGCAAATTAAGAGACTCCTTTCCACTGGTGACATTCGGATTTTACGAGTATTATTTGAGTGCTGCATTAAATTCTACTAAGAAAATTACTCAGTAGAAAGTTGCAAGAAGTGAAATGTGTTTTGGCGTTAGTATCCAGACAGTTCAGTTTATAATGTTTCTCAGTTTTAATATACTTTAGAGTACGAGTCAACTCACAATAGAGTTCATTCTGGAAAGCTTTGCACTATAATATTATTGTTATTATTATTACAATTAAATTTAATTCATTAAATACTATCCATTTATTAAAAATGTGTACAGCATTTTTTACAGATTTTATTTAAAGTGCTGTTTTTTACTAAAGTAAGTCTACTGACTTTTAAGTCTAAAGCTGCTAATAATTCTGTACTCTGATGAAGTATGCAGGTTGGATAAAGAATGCCTGCTTTACAAAAATACCACATTTAATATATCTTTAATAGTTTTGGAAATATGACCATTTAAATCCAAACGTAGTTTCCATTATATCTACAGTCTTGGCTTAGTGCCGTAGGCAGGTACAATGAAAATTATATCCACTATTTTTTCGGGTTTAGCTGGTCATAGTTCGAAAACTTTTTAAGATAGATATATTGAATGGTATTTTTGTAAAGCTTAGTAAAATACCTTTTTAATGATGACATAAAAAACTTTAAGTATGAACCTTTAATATAAGACGTTTGTTTCTACTGTTCTTAGTTATAGTTAAAATTGGGTGGCAAAATATAAATGAAAACTCTGTACACCTGTTTTTTGTTTGGTTAAGATTAAAGGGTATAGACTAAACGGTAAAAGTTACAAGAAAAATTCAGATACGTGTCTCGATCCACGCTAACTTGATTGGGTTTAGAAGGGTCATTCTCAAAATTAGTCAATTTTTATTATGTCTTATTACTCAGACATTTATGGAGATAAAAATAAACCTTAAATGCAAACGTTTATTAATAAGACATATATCTAAGTATTTTAAAAAATTGCACTTTTTCTTACGATTACAAAAATCTATACCACCTAATATTTTGCATTATTCTAAACAGCAAAACTAACAAAAAAATAATTAGAAAAGATAGATGACGATTGGTTGAATCAATATTTAGTTATTTTTTAAAGGGTATGTATATAAAAAATCCAAGTTAACAAGTATTAACCAAAACAATACAAACAAACAAAAAATTGATTTTTTTTATAGCAACTTAAAAATTTTCTCAAGTTAAACTACTAAAATTTTTGCCCTAGTTTTTAATTACATTGTGTGCTTAAATGCTTTCTATTTTGCTTAATGCATTTTTGGACTCAGCTTGTAATTGAACGAACAAAAAAATGCTTTAAGTTTTTCAAAATTAACGAAGGAAGCTCTTTTTGTATTGAATTGACTTTTCGCTAAGAATTGTATAGATAGATTGGTGAATTTTTTAGATTATGAATTTGCGAGCTTTGCATAAAAAACAGATGCTTCCCAGAAAACTGTTGGTTGCGAAGATACCTCTCTTATTATAAATATTAAGGGCTCAAACCTTTATGATATATTTTTTTATTACTTTGAACAATATTTTAGATAAATAAAAAAAAAATGTTAACGTTTTTGGCCCAGTCCAGTATTTATAGCTTATTGAAGACGGATTATTAGGTGATGCATTTAAAAATTATGTAGTTAATTATAGGCATCAACACAACAATTCATTTTTACTGGAGTTTTTAAGTTTCCTAGTATTCATTTTATTTATTCCCTTTTTAATAAGCTTTACTTAAAATATCTTTTAATAAATGTTAATAATACCAACTTTGTAAAAGATATTTTAAAATTCTTTTAAAATGTCAAGCCAAGGGGTTGTATATACACTAATCGAGCAACGGCCTCAATCCCATGACATTTAGATTTTACGACAGTTATTTAAGTGCTTAATAAAGTTTCACTGGGGAAATGAGTCATTAGAAAGTTGCAGGAAGTAAAATGTGTTTTGGCGTTAATATCCTGATAATGCGAAAGGCGGATGGCGGTAGCTCTGTTTCATAATGTTCCCCAGTTTTAATATACTTCAAGTTGCAATCGACCCACATCGAGCTACATTCTAGAAATATTTTTGCTACATAACTAAAATTGCGAAATTTGTACAAAGGGTGACAATTTTAAAATTATTGTACAAAAATTAAAGAGGCACTGCTTTTAATTTTTTTGCACTGCAAGGTTGCATTTGTTGAACACTGTCTGGAGATGCAGATTGTCACATCAGTCGAATATATTTTTTAGGACTAATTGAGATCACCAACAGCAGACGGTTTTAAATTCTTTTAGTTCTCATTAGTACGGTGTAGGCCAGGAGTAACCCACTATTTTCATTAGGGGTCCTTTTTTTAAATAACTTGGCCGTCGCGGTCCGGAAAGAAAAAAGAACCCCGGGGAGGAAACGTACTCTCACCTCACTCTTTGCACTCACCGTCGCTCGCCTTTACTCGCCTCATACCGCGATGACTGACGATCTTGCGCTTCGTGCCAATCCATTGGCGACTCGACTATAGCAAAATCAACGTGGAAAAAATGAAAGTGCGTACTCAGCAAGATCCGCACAAACAAGGTTGGCGGTCCGAATCCGGACCGCGGTTGGTGCCTCCTGGTGTAGCCGATAAGAAGCGGAAATGTCGAACAAACGTTTTCAAACGATTTTGGTTCTCATCAGTACGGTGTAGGCGATAATAACTGGGGCTACCCGCGCTTATTCTATGTTGAAAACAAAATTGGTTTAAAAGGGTAAAGTTGGTTTTTGTTTTAACAGAAGACTTTCAGTATTTTTTGGTAAAAAAATCTTAAAATTGAATTTGGGCTTCATAATATTTTAACAGTGTATGTCACCGAAGCCTTAAACAATTAACTGTTTTTACAAAAAAGTTATCTTTTCTTGAAGGATACATTTATCATAGTCAAAAGAATTATATACAAAAATTGTTTTATACAGGGTGTTACAGAATGTTGTTAAAAACTTTGAGGCCAAATTCTACATCAGAAAATATAAAGATAAATTTATAGCAAATTTTTTGTTTTCAAGAGACATGGTGTTAAACTTTTTAAAAACCTAAAAAAATAAAAAAGACTGACTTTAGTCAAAATTGTTAGACCAGATATAAACCTATATATATAAAGTATTTAATTGAAGATTGTAAAACCTAATTTTTAAAAGAAATTTTCGCAATGCTTCTTTTATGGTCTAAAAAGATGTAATTAAGTGGATTTTTTTCTAGACTAGACAAGAAACGATAAAAAATTAATGAACATAAAAGATGTATTTTTTTACTGTTCCCAAGAAAGCACAAACTTTTTACACACATTTACACTTACGATGGCGTACCTTTTTTAAGTTTGACACCCTGTATCTTGAGAACAAGCAATTTTGCGAACCCATGTTGAACTTTTTTATATATGCTGTAACACCCTCTATAAGTAATTTCTGATATTAACTAATGTTAGAAATTTTACTCTTTATTAGTAATAAATTAGAAGTAAACAAGTTGCAAAATCATTAATTTTGTTTAATTTAGCTACTATTTCTTTTTCAGTTGTCAGATTTTTATGAAGGAAAACATGTAATGGTACCTATTAACGGATTAAGAAGAGGTATTTTTATGAAAATTAAGCAGATTTTTATAGCAGTAGCGTTTTCTTCCAGACCCTTGTCATTCTCTCGCCCTGTGTATTTAAACGACTGGACGGAGAACTGATAAGGAGCTTGTGGAAACCGATCAACAACACATCTACATCATCATCAATCCAAACGGGAATATTTTTTTATATTTAGCCATATGACTATATTTTAATCGCTGTAAACCTTTAAACACGTATTATTATTACAGACCATCCCGGATGGGGTTTACAAGGGGACAAATGGACCAAAAATTTCATTAAAAAAGTCATCACTCATAAAAAAATTCTTTGTAAAAAAAATATGATTTATAAAGAGAAAATGGTAATTTTGAATTTAGGGTTTGCAAAAAATTAAAAAGCATGTTATTTCTCCAGGAGTAAACTACATTTATTTTTCGTTTTTAAGCAAAATGTCATTAGGAAAATTTATTTTAAAGAAATTTTATAATTAATGAAAACAATTATTACAAAATTTTATTGAACTTCATAATAATATGGCAAAACGCCTTGATAACTTTTTGGCACCCCTGTAGCATTATCAAAGTCATTCAAAATGATATTTTAAATAAATTTTCTAAATGGTACTTTGCTCAAAAATTGAAAATAAATAAATCATATTTTTTACAAGCAAAAATTTTTATCAGGAATAATTTTTCGGGATAATTGAAATTTTTTGTCCATTTGTCCTCTTGTAAACCCCATCCGTGGACAGTCTGTATACTTTCCATAAAAGTTATTGCATATGCTCGTCTTTTTTTACTTTTAATACAAAAACACTTTAATTTAAATGACAATGTATACAGTGATTCTACGTAGGTTGGCGCCATATTGGAAACTTTTTTATTATTGATTTTTCAAAAAAAAGAAAATTATAAAAATTCTGCATGGTCCAAAACCTAAAATACAATTATCAGATATCAAATTGTGTCAGTCATCTACGAGGTTTTGCTCAAAGAGTAATTACTACCTGTATTTTTGCTAATATCGCAAAATGTTGTAAAGAAACGATGTTTAGAATTAAAAATTACTCCTAAATATGCAATTTTGAACATATACATTTTTTTTATTTTTATTTTTTTTTAGAGAAAATCGAGAAAATTTTAGTTTGTAGTTTAGTGTACTACATTTTATGATTATAGATTTCATAGTACAGTTTTAAATAATGGTATTAAATTAATTGTTATTAAAACAAGAAAAATGTACAATGCACCAAGGTAAAGACTTAACTTTTCTCGATATTCGCAGAATTTTTTTTGATTGGAAATGAATAAAATTGCATATTTAAATAGATACTTTTAATTCTAAACATTTAATAACGATTTGCGATATTAGCAAAAATACAGGTACTTTAGATTAGATTAACTTAAAGGTGATTTGTGTCCTCTAACACTGCAACCTCCTGCTTAGGTTTATTTTGTATCCTTCATCCCTATGATCCCTATGTTAGAGCACACTATCCAAGCCGGTCCTTTTAATCAGACTTCATTAGCTTAAAACTGGCTCCTTGGTAAATGTTGCTGATTTAGGTTTTTCCTCACCCAGCCTTGCAAACCGCAGACGTCAAAGGGCTTCACAGTAGCACCATATGTGTTCTACGGTTTCTTCTTCTTCCTGGCAGAGCCTGCATAGGTTTTCTTCTGCCAGGCCTGTTGTTTCTAGGTGTTTATTCAGTCTGCAATGACCTGTTATTTGACCCACTATAATTCTTACTGCCTTCCAATTGTAATTCAGAAGGTCTTTCGTAAATTCCGGCGAGTATGCCTTTATGAATTTTTACGCCTGGCGCTGTCCTGGTGTTTTTATCCACCAGTCTTGGGATTCCCTCATGATCCATGATCTGATAGATGACCTTACTTGGCATGACAAAATACCACAGTAGGGCTCGGGGCTTCCACATTGCCCTGGTGGCCCTCATGGCCTAGTACCCAGGCAATAGTTAGCTTGTTGGACGCACCCACCTCTTCCAGAGCGAGTAACGCAGTCCCACACCAGCTTAGAGCCGATCTTGCATGAACTGGCCGCCCTGATGGCTGCCTGGCTGTCCGAATAAACTACTATGGTTTTACCCATGTAACTTCTTCTGGTGATTTCCCTAGCACATTGTTCTATGGTAATTTACTCCTAAGCAAAAAATACATTTTTAGCCAAACCTCGTAGATGACCGACACAATATAATATTTGATGATTAAATTTTAGGTTTTGGACCATGCAGAACTCTTTATAAAGAATAACTTTTTCTAAAATGAATAAAAAAAGTTTTCCATATGACGCCGATTTACAAACGTAGATACACTGTATGACAGTAACCGTTAATATTTACTGTTACCAATACATCCCTCAGGGTGAATAAAAGTTAAAATATTAATAATAATTTTTAATGGCCTTGTATGATGAACAAGAAATTTACTTGTTTAGGATTATCCCCTCCCAACACCAACACAAGTGTCAAAAAGATCAAATGGTACAGAAGATTAACTTATACCTCATCTTTAAAGGTTTTAGATTTTCTTTTTAGTTGTTTTTAGTTTGTCAACATAGAGAATTAGAACTTACCCTAAATACCGGCGTCCCTAGCAGGTAGCTTACCTCCATAACTTTTTAGTTTTTCAAACATCAACATTTTGGTGCGTAGGCATACCTATTATATATAAATTTACATTGTTTAACAAATTTGGTTGTTACCCATAACTTCTAGTTAAACCAAAAACCTTAACTGGACTTTTTTCCTTATCCCTTTAACAACACACAGATTAAAAATAAAAAAATAAAAATATTTAGAAGTTACCTAGTTAGAAAAAGTATCAAGTGCAGTGTCATTGTACTCAAAATGTCATTTTCTATTCAAATATGTTAAAATATACCAGGTGTCACATTTGTAATAACAAAGTTAAGTTCATTTTGGCTAAAATGTTAGTGATAAAACCAACTAAGTTTGTTAAACAATGCACATTTGTGTGATATACCTACGTACAAAGTTTATTTTGTTTACAGTTTCTTAAATTATACATTTTCTCGAAAACTAATAAATTGATTTTAAAAAACAAAACCATATACAGAAAATTTGATTATTTTGACGTTTTTGTTGACAAAGAGGAATGGCGATGAACCCTAAACTTATAAATTTTGACACTAAAATGTGCACCCTTAAAAATAAAAATTGATGGGTATTAGGATTATTTTATAAGTGTACAAATAACGAAAATACAGGGTTGAAGACTTTAAGGGGTGATTTTACAATAAAAAATAGGAACGAAACTTCTTTACCAATCATTATACAAGGTGTTCTTAAACAAATGCAAAAAAATTTAGAAGGTGATTCCTTGTTTAAAATAAAGAATATCGTAAAGCATGGTTTGCTTTATAAGCATAGGGTCAAAACTAAACCATTAGGTAGATATCGCAGTACATAAATGACGAAAGAATAACATTTTTATATTTAATCTCAAAAACGAAAAGTGCTAATAATGAAATTCTACGAAACCAGTGCTATTATAAAAATACACTTTCTAAATATTTTTGCACTTTTTAGAATTATTGAAGGTAGTGGAAATAAACTACTCTATCGTTCTTGCTAACCCAATTTAAAGAGACACATACGCAATGACCTCGTAAAATATAAATTTGGATAGACCGGTTTATATAGAACTCCTGTGTTTTTTTGTTAAAAGCAATTTCAAATAGAAAAATTAAATGTGAATCATAATGTGCCAGGACAAAGATAGTTAGTTTATAATAATTGTAAAACAATTTGTTTGCTGTCACCTATAAAGGCATAATGTCATTATTTGACATATGCTTGGTAGTTTAAATACGAATTTACTTATTTTATTTTTAGGCAACTACATAAACAGATTTCTCTTGTTAATTTTGTACACGATATTTTCTAAAATTAATACATTTGTTTTGACCCAATGTGTATAAAATGAAAGTTTGCAACACTAATGTATTACCCAATTACTTTCCTCAAGTAAATAAAAAGATAGTATTATTTACTGTTAAATTATATAGATAAGAATGCTAGGAAATGGTTAGTATTAATTTACGCGAAAACCGTACATCAAGTAAAAATAAGATAAGGGACGAAAATTTGTTTCAAAATAAATAAAAATTTAAAAAGTATTAACGCTAAATCCCTTAATGAACTGCTATATCAAAAACTTAACAATTATTTATACGCAGTAGTTCAAGACCTAGAACATTTGTGACATATATGTTTGAATGTTCATACAAAGGTTTCTTCTTATTTTTCATTGCAGAATCATCACCCCTTAAAGTTTGTCAGTAGAGTTAATGCACTTCATATGTATTGCTATTTGGTCCAAGAGCTAGTGAATCCTTCGAGTAACGTTAGACCTGTAAGGCTGGAAATTTGTATAGTAATGAGTCATAGCATGCTAAGTACGAAAATTATCACCTGGCAAGCATTAACCGTGCACATCATCACCCTGTATAGTTTTGAAAGTTTTAAAAAATCATAAAAAATTAAAAACTTTGAGCTGTAAGCTTCAAATTTTTCCAGGATTTAGTTTATTCATAGTAAGGTTTGAAACAAAATTGACACGCTTTTCGATGAGCACAAGTACCTGCCAGGCGAACTGAAAGTTGTGGGTGATTTGGATGGCCGTGATTTCCAAAACTAATAAAGTTGGATGTACCTAATGTGGTATTTTATTAAAGCTCCTTTAAAGATCTTTTTAACCGTGATACTAAAAATCTTTAAAAGGGCTTTAAGAAAATACCACATTGGGTACATCCAACTTGTTAATTTTGGAAATACGGCCATTCAAATCAGCCACACTCTCCAGTCGCCTGGCGAGGTACTGTGCTCATCATGATATAAATCCTTAAAAATGTCAAGCTGCTGACAACTTCAAGTTTTTTATTTTTTAATATTTTTTTAAACTTTCAAAAATATACAGGATGATGATATGCACGGCTGATACCTGCCAGGTGATGATTTTCGTACTAAGCATGTTGTAACTCATCACTATACCAATTTCGAGCCTTACAGGTCTAACGTTACTCGAAGGATTCACTAGCTCTCCTATACTATTTATTCTCATTAAACCTCTAAAACTTCTTCTTTGGCAGCTCTGATCGTAATGCTCCGTAACATATTTAAATTTTTTTCAGCTAGAAACAGAATATTCCCATCTCTGTCTCCATCTTCAGCGATAAACTGGCTCTCATTCTCCCGCCCTGTGTACTTTTTAACAACTGGACGGAGAAATGATAAGAGCTCGTGGGAAACCAAACAACTTCGAGAGACGCGACTAACAATATTGGAAAAGCTGTCTGTGTCACGTTGTTAGCTAAAGTTTAACTTAACTTTAGCTTTAACTTTTAGTTTGGTCTTTAGTTCTATTAGGAAAGTTATACGTGTCTGATAGGCTGACAAAATATAATTTAAATTGTATAACTTTATTTTATGCACTGGCTGTAATTATTTTAGATGAATGAAACCACAATGTTATCGTTTTAATAACGTTAATTTAATTGATTACCTTAGCTGTAAGTTATATAAACTGTAGAAACTTAAAGGGTGTTTTTCAGGTTTATATTGTAGTTTAGCAATTGAAAATCCGATTTTTTAATATTTCTTAATAATCTTAAGGAAGCGACCTGCACCCATCTGTTTAGTAAATAAAACTTATTTAATTTTAAATATGGTACTTAAATGAGTATTGCTAAAGGGTTGCTTAAAAATCACGGTCAAGGCTATATTTAAATTAAAAAATAACTTGCAAATTTTTGACACACGCTATATAATGGCAACATCTAGTTTTTAAAATACATTCTAGACTAGTTAATAGAACATGTAGGTTTAAATAATGATTCAGAATGTAGGTACAAAGACTTTTTTGGGGCAAGTGGCTTTATTTCTTGGGAAATATTTTTCTGAGATAATAGAAATTACTGAAAGTTTTTTTTTCAATAATTCACTAGTGAGCGATTTTTTCCAATGCAATCCATCCAAAAACGTTGTTTAAGCCGGCACAATTTGCAACAAGCTTTTAATTTTGCATGAATACACTTCTAAAGGATCATGTATAAAAGTCATAAAACGATATTTAAAAATGTCTTATATTTAAAAGATATAGCAAAAAAACTACGGTGGGGTCAGTAACTGATCCCCTGCCGCGCGTTAAGGGCCAGTTCCACAATATTTGGTTAACACTAACCATTGGTTACCATAGAAACAACGAAATATCGAGGTTTAGTTTTTAATTTAAAATCAACCTTAACCATAATTTTTAGGCAAGTCTACAGCAATACCTTTGTTTAAATATTATATCTATACTAATATATGTATAAAGAGGTAAAATTTATAATTTTGTTTGTGGGTTTGTTTGTTTGTAGCCGCTAATCTTCGGAAGTGCTAAACCCAGTGGCGGCTCGTCAGAGGAGGCAAGGGAGGCTTAGCTCTCCATAAAATTGAGAGGCTATTCATCGCAATGAATTTAAAGATATTAAAAAATAATTATGAATATGTTTTTCTAAAAATGCTTTGGTATCATTACTTTTATACTTAATTTTCTAATATAAATACATAATATGCCCGAATTAACACTATCACTATGTACCACACTGCATCAAACCGCCCACGAACCGCGAAAATTTGAATAACAAAGGAAACCATCAGCCCGAAATATAAAAATGCCATACTGCTGGCTGCTTTAACGCTATAGCATCGCAAGCTCGATCAAGCAAAGAAAACCCGCTTTTTAACACGCTTTTATTAGCTTGGGTTGTAACTATCTATCTATCTATCTATCTACGTAACGGAATCTTTTTGAGCCTAATTTTTTACTCAACTTCCCAGCGATTCAATTTCTTTGAAACTTTGCACACGTATCAGGGACCGATGACAATGCAATAATTTAAAACAGTATCCCGTTATCCTGATTAGGGACCGCCGAGGATAAATAGATTCCTTTACGGATCCTCTGTGCCTCTTGACAAAATGTAAAAGGAGTTTGTACGAGTGAATAAACTGGAGCATTTATTTTTAAAAAACTGAATTGATATATATCGAACTAAAAAAATGAAAAATAAATAATATTTTTAAAAAAACTAAAAACACGCTTTTATATGCAACCGAGACTAAAAATTAGAAAATAATTTTTCATTACAAAGAGTTTAGTCACTTCAGAATATAAAAGCGTGGGGTGCTTAATATATTAAATGTTATAATTATTCTATTTGCAAATATCTATGAGGGAAAAGTTATGAAAAAATAGTAAAATGCATCCCACGCTTTTTACTCTGAAGTGACAAACTGCTATTGTGATGAAAAAATGTTTTCTAATTTTTAGTTCGGCTTACAGTTATAAAAGCGTGTTTTACAGTTTTTAAAGATTCTATTATTTATTAACTTTCGACGCTTAAAGTAGTAGCTATGTTTTTGTTTTTGATTTAGTTATTCCGAATGGCCTGACGGGCCAAGTCTAATAAAAGTATTTCGGTAAATCGTTTTAGTGTTACTTGGTAATATTTGTGTATAAAACATATTTTCCTTTAAGTTGTTTTCAATAAGTTTTTTTTCAATTTATTATGGATAACTTGGACGAAATTAAAAAGTCGATTGGTTGCTGACAAATAATCTTAATTCTTTATTTTATGAGGATAATAAATTTTACGTTATCAAAACTCTTGGAAGGCTTAACCAAATTTAATTTTAAATAAAAGCGTCAGATAATTTACAAAATCGGGGATTTACTATTACTAATATATATATTTTTTAAATTTTTACCAAAACTGTTATATTTAAAGATAAAAGTAATATTTATTGACTGAGAAGACTCCATTTGTATTAAATACCTTAAAGACAACCCTTTTTCATTGTTTTTGTTTTTTTTAATGGTTAGTTTACGTATAATTTTAAATTCAACCATAAATGCGGCAATACACAATTTTCGTTTGCATTTATGCAAATATTAGGTATTTTGCTTTATGCATGAGCCGCCACTGACTAAACTTATCATAAAATTCTTTCACTTTATTTTACTATGATTAAACAAACAGTTAAGATATTAACGCCCAACGAAGTGGGCATGAGTCCTCAAGTTTATTATAAACTAGTTTTTATTCGGTAAACAAACAGTAACATTCGGTAAATGAGTGGCCAGGTTTTGCAGAGCGGGGACACATTTAACCTTGTAGGCGTCACATTTGAGAATAACCTTAACTGGCATAAACACTTTGTATCTATAGCCTTCAAAGGCTTCAAAAAGCTTGGATTTCTTTTCCGAGCCAAAAAGTATTTTTCTCCTTCCAATTTGTATGTGTCTCAAATTCTGACCCTCTTGGAATACTGTCCTCATGTCTGGGGAATGGCATCCCCTACAACCCTCAGCATTCTTGATGCAATTCAAAGAAGGGCTTCAAGGGTTTATTAATGATCCTTTACTTACTCAAAGACTTCCTTCTCTTGCCCATCGTCGAGCTGTGGGAGATCTATCGCTCTTCTATAGATACTTTTGCGGCTTCTGCTCCGACGAATTATACAGTATAGTCCCTCCTCTTGCAGCTCCCAACAGAGAAACTCGTGGTGCCGCCCGTATGCATCCCTATACAGTTCAATTGGACAGGCCCCGAACTTCCCATTTCGTTCGTTCTCCCTAGAGTTCCTAAACTGTGGAACCTACTGCTAGCGGAGGTCTTTCCTTCCCCCAAATCTTCAAGTTTTTAAGTCCCGTGTTAACCAACTAGCTCTTACCCTGCTTAAGACACCCACGGTAACGTTAGTATTTAGGCTTTCAGCCTTCGTGGATTGTCCAAAGATAAAAATAAATAATATTTTAAAAAACTAAAAAACACGCTTTTATATGCAACCGAACTAAAAATTAGAAAATAATTTTTCATTACAAAGAGTTTGTCACTTCAGAATAAAAGCGTGGGGTGCTTAATATATTAAATGTTATAATTATTCTATTTGCAAATATCTATGAGGGAAAAGTTATGAAAAAATAGTAAAATGCATCCCACGCTTTTTTACTCTGAAGTGACAAACTCTTTGTAATGAAAAAATATTTTCTAATTTTTAGTTCGGTTGCATATAAAAGCGTGTTTTTTAGTTTTTAAAATTATTATTTATTAACTTTCGACGCTTAAAGTAGTAGCTATGTTTTTGTTTTTGATTTAGTTATTCCGAATGGCCTGACGGGCCAAGTCTAATAAAAGTATTTCGGTAAATCGTTTTAGTGTTACTTGGTAATATTTGTGTATAAAACATATTTTCCTTTAAGTTGTTTTCAATAAGTTTTTTTTCAATTTATTATGGATAACTTGGACGAAATTAAAAAGTCGATTGGTTGCTGACAAATAATCTTAATTCTTTATTTTATGAGGATAATAAATTTTACGTTATCAAAACTCTTGGAAGGCTTAACCAAATTTAATTTTAAATAAAAGCGTCAGATAATTTACAAAATCGGGGATTTACTATTACTAATATATATATTTTTTAAATTTTTACCAAAACTGTTATATTTAAAGATAAAAGTAATATTTATTGACTGAGAAGACTCCATTTGTATTAAATACCTTAAAGACAACCCTTTTTCATTGTTTTTGTTTTTTTTAATGGTTAGTTTACGTATAATTTTAAATTCAACCATAAATGCGGCAATACACAATTTTCGTTTGCATTTATGCAAATATTAGGTATTTTGCTTTATGCATGAGCCGCCACTGACTAAACTTATCATAAAAATTCTTTCACTTTATTTTACTATGATTAAACAAACAGTTAAGATATTAACGCCCAACGAAGTGGGCATGAGTCCTCAAGTTTATTATAAACTAGTTTTTATTCGGTAAACAAACAGTAACATTCGGTAAATGAGTGGCCAGGTTTTGCAGAGCGGGGACACATTTAACCTTGTAGGCGTCACATTTGAGAATAACCTTAACTGGCATAAACACTTTGTATCTATAGCCTTCAAAGGCTTCAAAAAGCTTGGATTTCTTTTCCGAGCCAAAAAGTATTTTTCTCCTTCTAATTTGTATGTGTCTCAAATTCGACCCTCTCTGGAATACTGTCCTCATGTCTGGGAATGGCATCCCCTACAACCCTCAGCATTCTTGATGCAATTCAAAGAAGGGCTTCAAGGGTTTATTAATGATCCTTTACTTACTCAAAGACTTCCTTCTCTTGCCCATCGTCGAGCTGTGGGAGATCTATCGCTCTTCTATAGATACTTTTGCGGCTTCTGCTCCGACGAATTATACAGTATAGTCCCTCCTCTTGCAGCTCCCAACAGAGAAACTCGTGGTGCCGCCCGTATGCATCCCTATACAGTTCAATTGGACAGGCCCCGAACTTCCCATTTCGTTCGTTCTCCCTAGAGTTCCTAAACTGTGGAACCTACTGCTAGCGGAGGTCTTTCCTTCCCCCAAATCTTCAAGTTTTTAAGTCCCGTGTTAACCAACTAGCTCTTACCCTGCTTAAGACACCCACGGTAACGTTAGTATTTAGGCTTTCAGCCTTCGTGGATTGATCCAAAGATAAAAAAACAGATGGGTGGATACAAAAGCATATTTTTTTTCAAAAAGAGCACCTTGTACAGCTTGTTTTCAGAAGTTGTAACCAAATGGGAAACTTTTTTGATTTTTAGCTTACTGAAAAAAGTGCACCTTTTAAGTGTCGTACAATTTTTGTATCTATCTTCGTATTTAAGTTATTTATAAAATACAGCCTTTTTAAATCCAAAAACGCCTGTATGCCAGAAACGAAGCAACTTCGGGCACATGTTTATAGGATCTTTCTTTATAAAATGACATAATACATTATTCTTTAAAATTTCAGTACCGTTATTAAAAAATAACCTGTATTTTAATTTGAAAAAAATCTTTCAGGGCACCCTGTACATCCAACATACAAATATTTGTGTGGAAATGTA
Organism: Listronotus bonariensis; assembly: GCA_014170235.1. Classification (NCBI taxonomy): domain Eukaryota; kingdom Metazoa; phylum Arthropoda; class Insecta; order Coleoptera; family Curculionidae; genus Listronotus; species Listronotus bonariensis. The sequence goes on along the minus strand of JACEGR010003479.1, from coordinate 10,243 downwards.
TTTTCTTAGCAAGCAGCAAGAGGTTTTTTTTTCCAAGGATAATAATTTAAAATTTCTCATTTTGTAAGAGCTCTGAAGACACGCTGTATATTGTACCATTATTAAAAATTACTCTCCAAGACAAAATTTTAAAAATATACCAAATTTATTGTGTCTTAATCCTAATCATTATCATAAATATCATCAAGAGTTTTCAAAATTAAAATTTTTAAAATTTGAAGAATATTATACAGTGAAAACCTACACTCCCCTTCTAAAATTTTAACCTTTTTGATATATTTAACGAATCCTGGACGAGGGGTAAACGCCCTCGTTGAAAACTGAAAACTAGGGGTGCATATCGAATAATTTTAAATAAATTGAAAAATTTTGGATAATTCGAAAAATTCTTAATTTTCGAAAATGTTTGAAAAATTCACAAATAATGCAAATTATTTACTAATGATTAAAATATAAATAGATTCTCTATTTTATTTAATTGAGATTCCATAACATCGGGAATCAAAATATTCTACTGACCCATAATATCCCTTTTGAATATAAATTAATTATCCAAAGAAGACAATTGCTCAATTTTAATATATGTATATTTATCTCAGTCAGTAACAAAAAATGTAGATACTATTCTACTAGCAAGAGATCTTTTAAATCATTTTACCTTTATAATTTTTAATTAAGTTTTGAAGAAAGAAAATATGAAGACAGTATACACACTGCTACATTTTTTTTAAACATAATTCAAGAGCCAAATCTGGCGCAACACCATCGGGAGCAAATACTTTTCTTGAATCAAAATAATAAAATTTTGATCTAAGAAAAAACATTTGAAAAAAAGAATAGTTTTAGTTCTAGAATTAAATTCTTTATGGTTCAAATAAAATGTATATTATTTTTCAAATATACAGGTTAAGCTAAATAACATAATACATATTTTTTTAAAATATCAATGAATTTTAAATGTTTGTGGCATCATTTTAAAGATTTTGAGTAGAGCTTCTTTATAATCCCTGAATATAGAAGTCAATACGCTTACCTACTACAAATGGCGGTACTTTAATAATTACCTGAATACCTTTTTTGATGGCCATATTTCCGAAACCAATAAAATGTAATAAATGTGTGAATTTTCTTAAAGCTCGTTTAGAGAGACATATACCTAGGGGCAGGCGAGCCACACCACTGAGCAAGTATCCTGAGTCGTAAAGCCGAGGGATATAATATGCAAGGTAATAATATTTTCTACCCAAGGTATTTATAGTATTTTTTAAATTCTAACATTGATATATTAATAATTTTAATATTAACATTAGTACCTTCAACATGTGGAAAAATAGAATATCAAGTAGACTGGTGCGAGTTTCTAATCAGATTGCTTTATTATGTAAAAAATTTGGCATGTGTCAAATTTTAATATGAGAATTGTTCTCATTATTTTCCAGGTGTTTTTTATTATTATTATGTTACTAGGGTGAAAATATTAATTCCCGTAAGGAGAATAAGGCAAATAATAGCATAATTTCTTTAGGTTAGTTGTAAGATATAGATTTTTCTACGAGTGATATTAGTGATATACAGATAGGACAAAAATTGCCATATATTTTTAATGTAACAGACTGTGCGACTTTATTTACTGGGGTTATAAGGTACTCGTAAGGGGCTTTAAAGTAAGGTATTTCTCGACCCTCTTTTTGTCATAAAAAAATATTTTAAAATGGCACTCAGCTGACATCTTTATTTAGAGGTGTCATTGGCGTGTCCAAAAAATAGGAGACCTTGGTCATAAATTATTGTACCAAGTTTTATGAAAATGCTAACATGGCTAGAAGCTAGAAAGGGGTCGACCTGGGCCGGCCTTGAGGTGGGTGAGCCGGTGAGGCACGTTTACAGGGGCGGCAAAATGATCGTATAGGGGGCGGCAATATGATCCGCACGATCCGCTTTAGTGAACTTTTTTATGTACTGAGAATTAAATTTATAAAAGTGGAAAACTTTTGTTGCTCTTTCAAAATGTGTAGTGTAAGTGTGGAAGGCAGGGAATTAAGAAAACAAAGAGAAAACGTTTTTAATACATAGAGTGTGAACTTTGAAACTTTTTGAAAGTGCAGATTTAATATTTCCTTGTAGGGGCGGCACTTTTCTTTGAGCCGGCCCTGGGGCGACGGACTTAAGAACCGCACTGTAAACTTTTTAAAATAGCATATTTAAACGGCACACACTCGTCCCTATTTACACTTAAATTCGATAGAAAAGATTACAGTAACAGATTCGATTCGCTTAAAAGGATTTCGAGATGACAGGAAAAAGCGAAAAAGGATTCTAAGGAACATTGTTCAATTTGTAAAGACGCCCTATTTCAATCTTATATCCTTTTCATAAATGTTGCTTATTAGGTTGGAAATAATATGCGTTTTTTGTATATTTAAATAGTATGTATATTAAAGATTTTAAGATTTTGTTTAGTTTATCTATACCGGGTGTCCCTAGTCGGTGGCTCACCACTTTAACTTTTTGTTTTTTAAGATATGTATTAAATAAAATTTGCAATGTAGGTATGTTACAGAAAAATACATTGTTTTTCATATGTATCCTATTACTTTGGGCTTAGCCAAAAGTCGCGAAAAATCATCAAACACTCATCCTTTGCTTATGAGTGGCCAGGTTTTGCAGAGCGGGGACACATTTAACCTTGTGGGCATCACATTTGAGAATAACCTTAACTGGCATAAACACATTGTATCTATAGCCACCGCGGCTTCAAAAAGCTTGGATTTCTTTTCCGAGCCAAAAAGTATTTTTCTCCTTCCAATTTATACACTTTGTATGTGTCCCAAATTGACCCTCTCTGGAATATTGTTCTCATGTCTGGGGAATGGCATCCCCTACAACCCTCAGCATTCTTGATGCCATTCAAAGAAGGGCTGTTCGTCTTATTAATGATCCTTTACTTTACTCAAAGACTTCCTTCTCTTGCCCATCGTCGAGCTGTGGGAGATCTATCGCTCTTCTATAGATACTTTTACGGCTTCTGCTCCGACGAATTGTCCAGTATAGTCCCTCCTCTTGCAGTTCCCAACAGAGAAACTCGTGGTGCCGCGCGTATGCATCCCTATACAGTTCAATTGGACAGGCCCCGAACTTCCCATTTCGTTCGTTCTTTTATCCCTAGAGTTTCTAGACTGTGGAACCTGCTGCCAGCGGAGGTCTTTCCTTCCCCCAAATCTTCAAGTTTTTAAGTCCCGTGTTAACAAACTTCCTCTTACTCCTGCTTAAGACACCCACGGTAATGTTAGTATTTAGGCTTTCAGCCTTCGTGGGATTGACTTCTCTGATCCCCAGCCACGTTGGTATCAGTGGCAATGAGAAGGCTGACATCTTAGCCAAAGAAGATCAAGACGAATATTAACCTTATGATCAGCCTATGGACGCTAAACACTTCTCCAACACAAGATGAATATTCAGCTGAATGGGATCTCCAACAGAAGATAATAACAAGGAGGTTAGTGACACAATTTACAAACCCCCCTGAAAATATTCCGGCACTCTATCACTCATAGCTAGACTTAGGATTAAATTGAGGTTAATCCATTGATTTTGACCACCTGACTGATCGTTCATGATATATGGGAACAATCCCCATAATCAAACACATCACACCTGTCCTAAATACTCTGACTGCGACCACACATCAGGAGGCAGCCTCAAAGAAAGCTCTCTATAAGAAGAATGAGGAAATAATGTCCTCTTTGGCACTACCTAATAGATGTGAATCGATCACAACCACTATTTTTGTTTGTTCATAATGCGAATATTATATCTGTCCTTTTAAAGATTGTTTTAAAGCTCAACTAAATAAAATCATACTAGACACTAAAATCCCCACTTGAATTTTAAACTATATCCTATTTTTACAATATTGCCACCTTTCTCTTTGCACACAATTCTTGATTTAAAGCTAAAGTGGCACACACACAATATTTGATTTTTACCGTTTAATACCCATTTTTTGCTGTATTTTACATTATTTTTGCATTAAATTGCATAATTATTTTGAATCATTTCAATCCCAGTGTGCCATGAAGCCCTATGTGTATGTATGGTTGCCGCATTATCAAAGAACAGCCACGCAATTTAATTCAAAAATAATGTAAAAAACGTAGAAAAACGGGGTTTTAAAAGGTGAAAATCAAATATTGTGTGACACTTTAGCTTTAAATCAAGTAATTGTGTGCAAAAAGAAGGGGAAATATAGTGAAAATAAGCTTAGTTCAAATTTGAACTTTGATGATGAATATCTCGAGAACGAAACGTTTCCGCCAAAAAGTCTTTCAGATTCGTGATCAGCGTCCCATAAAACCCCGTATATCAAATTTCGTTAAAATCGGAGTTGCCGCAGGTATCTAGAAAATTACCAATAGTATAACAAATAAAAATATATTTATTATATTCCAAGTATATTCTCAGTATATACTTTAGAATATTGTCAAGAATTCTAAGTATATTCTCACATATTCTCAGCATATACTTTAAGCATATACAAAGCACATCCTATTTGTGGCCAAAAAATATACATAGCATATTCCCAGCATATATACAACCTATGTTGAGTACATGCTTAGGATATACTATCTGATTTATTGTATATATAAGAATATGCTTAGCACATACTTAGTATAATATTTTGCTCTTTATTAACTTGGGTTGTAACTATTATCTGGCTCATGTAACGGAATCTTTGAGCCTAATCTTAACCAACTTCCAGCTATTCGATTTCTTTGAAACTTTGCACACGTATTAAGGACCCATGACAATGCAATAATCTGCAAACAGTATCCCGTTATCCTGTTTTGGATCGCCAGGAAAAAAATTCCATTATATTATAAAAATAACACCTAGGTTGCCATCTGTTGGCAACATTTCAAACTTTGCTATTAAATGAAGAAGAAATTTTTAGTGGGTTGCAATATATTGGCAACGGTCCAAACATTGCCTGATTGCCATCTGTTGGCAAAATTTCAAACTTTGCTACTTAATGAAGAAGAAATTTTTAGTGAGTTGCAATCTGTTGGAAAAATTTTAAAATTTGCTACTTTTGTTCATTAAAAAAATTTTTCGCCATTTTGTCAAGAGTAGCAGAAACTGAAAATGAAAATAATTAATAGTTTAAAAACTAAAAAACACGCTTATAGTAACTCGAACTAAAATTAGAAAATAATTTTTCATTAAAAAATATTGTCATTTCATAGTAAAAGCGTGGGGTGATAAATATATTAAATGTTATAATTATTATATTTGCAAATATCTATGATGGAAAAGTTATGAAAAATAGTAAAATGCACTCTACGCTTTTTACTATGAAATGACAATATTTTTTTTTAATGAAAAATTATTTTCTAATTTTTAGTTCGGTTGCATATAAAAGCGTGTTTTTTTATAACCAGAGAATCATTTAATGAAAAAGACCATGTAAACCGGAGCCATAGAACTCTCTACGAAGCGGCTGAATTTTTGGTCTAGCGTTTTAAATATTTATTTAGATTTATTTTCATGTCTGTCGGTAACTAAACCAAAACGGAACCGCCTGCCTTTTAAAAAATTGGTTTTTAAATATTTATCTAAGAGGCTGTTAAAATTTCAGAGTGAATCAAACACTTCATAACGTATTTAAAAAAACAACTTTGGAGGGGATTAATATATGTAAACTCCGTCAAAACTGTCTGCCTTTTTGAATTTTAATTAAACAATAACTGGATTAGATTAGAATAGGGCCAGGATAACCCATGCTATGAGCGACAACTCAAGACCTCGTCCCCACCCAGGGGGCACTACTGAACCTAACAACTGAGTGGGGTCCGCATGTCTACGGTTGCGCAGGACACGGCAAAGTGTGTTCCGGCGCCCTGGTCCTTGGTGGCCTTAAGCGTCGATACATTTTGCACTTTGTCCGTCTAGTGTTGAGCTAACCACTAAATTTCCGACCAACTTATAAATAAGTATTTGGCCTCAGCAGGATTCGAACCCACCTCACGTCCGTTGTGCGCTCAACGACTTAACGCCTTACACGCTAAGCCACTGGACTTACATTAACTTAACTTTAGATTAACGTTTGTTGGCCTGTGAATCAAACACCTTTTTTGGTTATATTTTATTACACCTTTCTATTATGCGCAATACCTGGTGTCCCGGGTTGGGTAAGGCAAACATAGGTTGGGCCGGAAATCAAGAAAATCTGTATTTTTTACCTAACCCCCCTCTCCCCTTCCCGACCTTAAATCGCCTGAAATTTATTTTTTCCCTTAATTTGTGTTATCTTTTCTACCTTTTTTCAATGGGTTTTATTGTACTATTTTTTTTTACTTTTTACGATTTTTAAAGGCTTTAGGCACTAGTCATTTGGGTAATACCATAAAGTAACATACCTACGGATAAGAGAAACCATGGCATGCTAAAATTTTCGTCCCGCTTTTGCGGCAGGCTTGTCATTTTTCCAGTTTACACTTTAAATACGTCAGTCGAAGCCTCTGCCTCGTGTAACATCAGCGGTGGGGAGACACGTAAGCTTACTGAAATGACTAACTGGCGGTATTTCAACGAGAAACGAATAAAATTATATTGGGAGTTTTCGCATGATCTGTCCTTAAATCGGCTATTCCTTGATAACTCTTATAATTTCCTTACTCTATGGTAATACGCATTAATAGGCTCGTGCATGTAAACTTAGTAATTGCTACTAACTGTAAGCCTTTAAAAATTATGGATAAGTTTTTTTTTATTCTGGATTATTGAATTATTTTTACTCCTAAATCTAATATAAATAAAAAAAGTGAAAAGCGACGGTTTAAATCTTTTAAACAAAGTGTTTAAAAATAGTTATTAAGTTAAAACAGCTTATTTTTAACGTAAAAAAGCAATTCGTGCAAAAATGATAGGATCAAAAGAGCGATTTACAATTTCAACAACATTATTCAAAATCCTTCTCGGTCTTTTTACCGTCTCAAAATCCTTTTAGGCAAATAAAATCTTTTTATATGATCTTTTCAGTCAAATTTAAGTGCAAACAGGAGTATGCGGATTAAATATGCTTATTCTAGGGTACATGGGCTGTACCCTCAAAATGTGAATTTATTATGGTTAGTAGGAAGTGCAGGGCTTGCTGTCACAAATTATCAGAATACCCAGATGCGAAACTAAGCGTGTTCGTTTATATATCTCACCACTATCGTCGCTCCCACTGCGTGGTGGATATACACCCCACGATTTAGTACGTGACCTAATGCTCATCTAGGTGTCAGTTAGTCCCATACTTTTGTTGGTGTAGAACGTGAGCATAAGTTAGTTAATTGTGTTTAGTTGTTTGTGAACTTTTATGTTTTTATTATTAAAGTGTTAGTATAGTGTCTTGTTAAATTTTTTACCGTTTAATATGGGATATAAATGTGTATATTTATTCTGTTCCTCCATCACCGGGAGCGGATCACTTTTTAGATTCCCAAAGGACCACTATCTATTTTAAGACTATTTAACATAAATACAAAGCTTTTACAAATTGCGTCGAGGTTTCTTTAGAAACTTGTGTTACTCGGCTTTCAATTATTCTGTTTCAATCCCTAGTTACACAAAACTTTTTAATACACAATTAAGCTGAAAAAACGGAATAATTTAATAAGCAGTTTTTAGGCAAGGTTTTTTTTTTAATGGCTTTTTGTTAAACATTCTAAACCCCTATTAGTTTAATCGGCTTTAAAAATGTTGTGCAACCAGGTATAGACATTTTATTACAGGTTGATCCAAACGTGACATCTACTAACAATATTTTACCGTTCAAAGAATGGGTAAAATTTTTAGTTTGTAAATTCCCAATTTGTGTACTATTTTTTTGTTTCGTTTTCCACACATAAAAAAGCTGCCTAATTAGTTACTATAAAAGTCTATCTCTCCTTAACGCCTTGGTGCGGTTTAACCTTTTACAAATTTAAAATATTACGATCCATACATTGGTGCAAATGTTCCATTTATTCTTTCTCAAGGTCATATAAATAAGTAAGCGTTATTTGCCGCACTTTCGCATCTGTATATTCTGATAATTTGTGTTGCTGTGGTCAGTATTGCCAACAGCATCATAGAGCAAACTGTAGATATGCTTGAAAAAAACTGTAAAAAACTATAAATAATAGATTATAAAACAGTAAATCTATTTATCTTTTTATTATTTAGTTCTTTTTATTTAGGTAATAAATAGAATTCATTATAGGAATAAAAGTTCAAACAAAGTTGTTAAGTATTTTGTTAAATTTAAACTAATATTTAAGTTAGTACGTAAGTCTACCGTCAAACTATGACTTACACCGCTTTGGCAGAAAATAAAAATGACTTTTAAACATTGTAAAAATACAACACAAATTTCCAACACCACTTCGGGACACAGAAGCCCTTATATCTTGATTTTCAAAGCATTTACGGTTATGGTTGGGGCCAGACATAATTTATTCTGAAATTCGCAAAGTACCTACACAAGAAATAATAAAGTAAAACCTTTTCGAAATCACATAGCCTCGGACCGAGCCTGATGACATATTTTTTAGATAAATAAAATAAAACATTGCTAAAACACGGCTTGCATGGCTCTGTCCTGCCATAAAACTGAACGCGTGACTGGAGGGAACCAGAAACTCGTCGGTCATTGTTCATAAAAAAGTTTGTTTACTTTATGATTAACGACTAACGATATACGACTCAAAGTCCCACTATAAAGGGTGACGAAATTCCGCCATATGGTTGTTTTGACGTCATAAGGAACATTTTTGGGTCATGTTATTAAATAAGATTATTGTTAAAATCGCTGCCGAACTAATACAGTTTATAGTATTAATAGAAACACCGCTTACACAATACTTTTTAATTATTAACTTTTTTGAGCTATTCTGTATGCAAGGCTTGGCCAACGTTTCAGCGAGCGCTTACAGAAACGCTGGTCTACGCTTAAAATTCGCGCTCGATAACTGTACACAAGACATGTTTTTATCTTTGCCAATATTTTTAAGAAGAGTGAAGGCGATCGTACACAAGCTAATAATTTGCCAATAAAGAATTCCTATTCTTTTTTAATGTCTCAACATCTTGATGCCCATATTAAAAATAAACATAATTTAATCACTATTATAGGTGTTCAAAGAGATAACCTTCCGCCTCAATGCATTTTCTTGCTTTGCTTTGTATTTTTAATACAGCTCGATTAATTGTTCTCGCAGGAATGGCAGCAACTTCCTTATCAAATTTTGTCGTAGTACTTAAAGGTCGTGAGGTGCATTTTTAAATAAACGGTTCTTAAGATATCCCCAAAGGAAATAATCTAGGGACTAAGATCTGGGCTCCTAGCGGGCCATCTTGCAAAACCATTTATTAGGAAATATATGGTAAAGGAATTGAGCTACTTCCCCTTCCATTGTGGGCAGGAGCTCCGTCTTGCTGCCACCATATTTCTTGAAATACTGCCAAAGGTTGATTATCTAGGGCGTCTAAGACATCATTCCTAATCAAATTTAGATATCGTTCGGAAGTTAAGGTCCCTTCGTAAACGAAAGGTCCAATAATTTTGTTCCTCCACATACCAATCCATACATTAAATGAAGTTCTCCCTTGAATTCGTACCTGCTGGTTAGTTTCTGTTAATAAAGTAATTTCCGCTGTTAGATATCAATGAGTTGCAATAAAACATTATGAATATGTAATAAGTTTATTCTTTTTTTTACCTTTTTACCTAAAAATGTAGTTCAGGGCCGTATTATGGTTAAATAAATATGCAATATTCTGGTGATGGAATTATCTGTACGAAACGTCAGCAAATATCAAAGTGGCGATATATAGTGTTTTAAGAGTGATGAAAGGATTTAATTAAATTGAAAAAATATCAGGTCCGTATTTAAAAAAATTAAGTTGATGATGGTCGCCAGAAGCCGAAACGTCAGATTTAATATTTAATCACACTGAATTATAGAGCAGAAAAGTGGCCATGAAAACGTGTTTTTCATTTTGAGTTATCTTAACAAATATAGCCATGGAAACAATAGAAACCAAAATTGAAAATTCCGGGTTTTTTTCGAATATCTTCGGAAGTACTCGGAATTTTTTAAAACGCAAAACGGCATTTTATTGAGCATCAAATTGCGCAACTTTGCCTTCATTTAACCGATCCTGCATCTCTTACGGTTTCCGAAATCCCAATGATGAGCGTCGAATTCGAGCCACC